>JAGDQP010020947.1:0-32473 GCA_022664845.1 Lepisma saccharinum | reverse complement strand
AGGTTCATGATCCTCAAGCTATAAGGGTGGTGGGGATCCTAAAACCCACTACGTCCACCGCCACCAACCCTAAGGCTGTTGCCAGCTCGCGCCAAGTTCCTTTGTTCCTGTTACATGCTGTCACCAAGGAACTTGGCTCATCCGTCTCCCATTTCACACCTTTTTAGGGCTAAAGAACTTTGCTTCACTTTTTGCACCTCTGGTGTTTTTGTTCGGATTAATAATTCTTCAGTATGATAAGAATGTAATTCGTTGTTATGCAAGGCTTTTGATTGTTATCACGCAACCCGCAGAACCGAACTGCTAATCACGGCTGCATACCATTTAAGGAACAGTAATCCAAATAATGCCTTGTAACAATGTCAAATGAAGTCATGTGTTCATGTTGAGAAATGAAATAATAATAATAAAGAGATTTTTTTGTCCTTAGCATTATTCACTAAATACCATTTGTATTCCCATTTTGGAAATGTAAAAAATATTTGGCAACAGACAAAGGAATAGCGGGGAACGAGATATTTTATAATACGGGTCACGAAATAGAATATTATTACCCAGTTTATTTGGTACCTTGCTATTTGAACAAAACGGTTCTCACAAAGAAGTAACTGCAGTAGGTTAGTGACTTTATGTTGGGAGTTTAGCAGGGATTCCGCCAGATGTTTCAGTTGGGGGGTGTAAAGTTAAAATTTGGAGGGTGTTAGTAGAGTTTTGCACGGTTCCTATCGATTTTTGACCATAAAAATCTTAAAATTGTGGATGTCTCAAGGATATGGGGGTGCCACTCCGAAAGGGTGGGGGTCTGACGGAATCACTGGAGTCCGGTACAACGGTACATGCTCAATCATATTTCATAACAAAGAGATAAACAGCTATAACTATGTATGCGCTATCTACTGCAATAACAATATTATAAAATTTAATGTAGAACGTCTATGAGGTAATGGTGTGGCTTCAAACGCCCAGAGCAGCACGTGACACGGATCATGTACCGCATGAAACAGAAACGTTCCAAAGGTTCACCTGTATATTTGTTACATTGAAGGCTACAGGAAAAGAACGTACTTAGTCCAGTTTCTTCATTTTATAGGAGAGCGTTAATCACCACTAAATGTACCTGAACGTCTAATAAAGATGTGCTTGTAATAGACAGACTATGCAGAGTTGCCAGTCATATCCATTGTAATGATGGTACGGTACAGAGTCAATTATCGTATTTTTGCTATTTGTAACGATCGTACACTTCGAACCAATGTTTTTTTTGTTTTTTTTTAATGAACTATAATAGTATACTTTAGTAAAAAATTTAGACAAGGGTCTAGAGCTATTTTTACTTTTTGAAATGTTTCCGCAATCCCGTTTGACTTTTTTCCGTATTGCGAATCGTCACATCACCTTCGAAATCCATTCTTAGTAATAAACATGCGACATGGTACACACAAAACAGATGAGATTAAATAGACAACGCCTAATCAAAACTATCAATAATACTATGCAAAAGCAAGCAAGCTGCTTTAACTTGCTAAGTAGAATGAATTGCAATAGACGATGTCATCGTATAGAACCAGAAATTTTCCTAAACTATACATTTTGGGATGCTAAAATGATATACAGATATTAGTTTCCATCTTCATTGCATAAAATTATGAGGAATAGGCGATAAGCAAAACTGTATTGTTTGAAATGAAAAGAAATTTTCTCATTATTGTTCAGAGAATTAATTTCAATACCAAAGAGACATTTTAATATTTTCTTATTCATATAATTTTAAACCCTTATATTATGTTTAAACAAACGGTGTCTTCTGTCACTGGATGTGGAAGTGTGGTTGTGTACAATGTTGTTTAATTGCAGCAGCCCTGAGATACCCTGATAAACTATACCAACTGAGACTCCCCTCTGGGATCTTATTATAGTGTATGTTAATTATCTCGCAAAAGAAGCATTTTTTTTAATGCCACTGAAATAATCGTACATTTGGAGATCGTACATGTCAAGGTGGTACATTAAACAAATTATGGTACATTTCCATCTGGATCGTACAGGTTGGCAACGCTGACACTATGTATTTTCCCTTCATGTATGATAGCTTGTTAAAAATGTCCTTCAAAGAGCTAGTAGATGGCACTCTTATCTCTATTTGAACAAAAATGGATAAAGCACGTAATTTTCCTCGGATCTTTATTTGTAAAAATTTCTTACATATTGTTTATTTCCATCCATGATATATGCAAGAATTCATGAAGTTTTATTTTTTTTTTTTTTTTAAGAATTGCAACATAGGATATAATAATAATAACCTGAATTTGCATTGAATTTATTACATTCATTCTCTTTACTATCAACAATGGGTATTTTCTAGAAATGCTACATTTTAGAATGACGCTAGAGGGATGATGCAGTTAAGAGATTATACAATATATCATCGAGTTTAAGTATTGTTATTTTTATTACCTCTGTTTCAATTATTTGTAACTAGGTAGTCTGTTATTTCTAAATCTCTTCATGTTAGTCTTTGATACTTAATTACGTTATTTCACGTATAAAGAGATAATTTCTTGCAACATTTATTCTACTAATGCAAAATATATTGTTTGTGTAATTAATTCCATATACGTTTCTCACTGTCCCAAAACGTAAGGTGCTTCTTATACTTTCTATTCTGTGTATGCATAACTTGCTGAACTTCCCACATAAGTTTATGAAAATGTTCTCTAAAATTTGGTGCCCAAAGAGGCCACTTAAACAAATTGTGGTGGTCATTTGTAATCACTGGTAGCCTCATATAATATAATTATATTTGATTACATGCATGTTATTTAATAATGAACCATCACATTGAAATTGCCCACAAATTAGGATAAATTAGAATAGAAACAAAAAAGGGTTCAACAGTCCTCCCTTCTATACTTTCCCTAATTGTATGTATGATTTTGAAACTAGCAAAGTGCTGGTAGTCAAACTGGCCACCAGATGTGACTCAAAGAGGCCAAATCTAATTATTGCTGGCATTGGCGCGACAATTTTCCATACTTTTTAAGCCCTACTCCACATGCTTAACTTTTCATAGTCTACTGTCTTGGTTAGAATCATCATCTTTGTTTATTATGACTAATTCACGTAAGTAACTAATACTTTCTGTATACATATTTGAATTTGAGTTTATCTTTAGACTCTTAGGCAAGTGTGGCTCAGGACGAAGCATATATATTATTGCTGTCATAAAGTATTTATTGGATTCAGATATCCTCCCTTCTCGCTGACCTATGAAATGAATTCACATGGCAAGCAATGAAAAAACATCCTAGGCAATAAAAAGATACTAATAAAAATACCTCATTGTCTTTTTAGTTAAAAACCCTACTTAAAACTTCAACTTCATTATAAATTAAATGTGTTTTTCCGACAGTTTTTTAGGCATCCATACCACTTCATTTACTGCCATGTGGGATCATCAGGACTGACAGATATAGCCAACTGCCGTGGTCTAGTGGGTATGGTCGAAATATCAGATAGCCATTGTGGAGGCACGCAAAATTTGAGTGTAGCTGCTGACCATACTGAGTAGTTTTCAAGAGTTTGTCTTGCCTTGGCTGGGGGAATCTATGTATGGTACCTTGACAAAAACCTTTTCCGGGACATACTTGTTCCGTGCCCCAGAAGTGTACTTGAAATATATGAGAGATTTAGGCCACATGCTACCTGTATGGTCAATTAGTTATGTAGTTAGAATGCTTACTGGGACCAGGAAAGCTACAGAGTATGTGTTGGTCGTCATTGTTTTCATAACAGAATAAAAAAGACACAAAATTAAAAGAACACATTTTCTGACTTGTCTGCCTTTTTGATCACTTTTGTAAATTTAAGTAAAAGCAAAGGCACGGTATTATTGACAACCTTAAAAAAAACATTTTATTGTTAGAGAGAATGTAACTTTTGATGTCCACGTCAGCACTGAATGATGTTGAAATAATACAGATCATTCCTTCCTTAGCCTCTAAAAGCAATTTTAACGGCAGCGAACACCATAGGGGGGTGTATTATCATTTATATCTCTGGTAGCTATAAATTTAAAATAAAATGTTCGTGTCACTGATAACCTTATATCTTATCCGATCAAGGAGCAAAAAAAATGTAATAATAATTCCCATGATTCTCGCAATGACAAAACTGAAGTGTTCAAAAGGGAAGGGACGTCTATATTTACTGGATTTCATGGTGTAATAAAATATAGCAGAAACGAGACACTTTATCTTAATTTTAAACCCCTTACTGAGGAAAATTGCTGTGAGAAGAAACAGTGAACGTGTTTCTTCTTCTTCTTCTTCTCTCAAATTGAAATAAACTGTTGATTTTATGATTGGAAATAACTTTTGCCTTGATAGTTTCAAACGAGTGATTCCATTTGCTGTTGAAACGAGTTTGTAATTCATTCTCCATTGCTGAGAGTAAAAAAGGAGAAAAGGCACAGAATTGGTCAAATGGTGAGCAGGAGACCTTTTTGTGACCTGAAAATCTTCCACCCCTCTACAGTCACTGGGTCTGCGAGTCTATGTCTCGATTACCGTTTCCGTTTCGTCTGAATTGATCAAAACTGTGAGTACCGTCCTTAGAAGATCACAAGTAGATTCAAGAGTCAATAAAAAGTGGATAATATTTATTTATTTATTTGATTCTTCTGGATGAAGAAGTATATAATATTTAAGTCTTTGATTCTTTTGAATACAAAACTAGATAATTTTACTTCTCTGGCCCTTCTGTATGAGAAGGGTAGATACTTTTTACTTTTTTTAACCTTCTATGTAAACAAACAAGATAATGTTTACTTCTTTAACTTATCTGCGTGATTAATGAAATATTTCAATCTCTCACTCTCTCTTTATACAGAATAATACGTACTTACAGTCATGTATTACATAAGGTTGTGATATCACATGCACTTATGCATGCATGTTTGTGTGTATTTGGTTCCAAGATTTGCACTCGCTAAAACTTAATATATCCTTAGTATTTTGTAGAGATCTTTTCTGGTACTCCATTACTTTTGCGCTTAAGGAGTGTAAACGATGTGTACATGAAATGCCTGGAGTGTTATATTTTTCTGAAGATTTTCTAATAAAATGGTTGGTTGACTTTTCCTACAAAAACGTTTGCCCAGACGCATTTAATTCACAGATATTTCTTCCACAGCCATTTTGTCTAAAACACAATTTGGTTCAATAGGCTTTTCCTTCAGGGGCCAGTTCTTCCACAAGACATTAGGTCCATAAATTAATTCGTCCAGTCAGCTCTTAGTCCGCGAAATAATTGGTCCAGAAGAGATTTTGTTTATCCGATATGTTATCCATACGAGAATATTTGCAAAAGAATATTCGTCCACAAAAACATTTAGTTAAGTTAGTTCAGAGGCGCAAATATAAAAGTAAGCTTATTTGGCATTTAATATTTCTACGTATCGTTAAAACGTGAAATGTTTTTCAATAGTTGTTGCGTAGAAACTGTGTGTAAGCATACTTTTTAGAGAATTATTTTCAGCTTTGTTACTGATCCACACATCTTAATAATGTGGTATTTTATGCAAATTGTGTTCCTCACAAAATAAAATAATTTCAATATAATATCAAACAAAAAAAATTAAAAGCACGCATTTAATATAGCGAATGGAGGGAAAGAACGTTCCGGCCGGGTGGCCGTGCTCTCTGCGGCGGTAGGCCAACGGCTCGAAGGTCCCGAGTTCGAGTCCCGGCAGGGGTATGGGTGGGGATTTTAATAGCTAAGGGGCAAATTGTGACGGACCGAAGTCCAAAGTTACTAGACTGGCCCACATAAAGTAAAGTTTACATAAAGCAATAACATTTTTTTTTCTTGTTCCTTATCTACAATAGCTTAAAAAGTTAACAATAATTAAAAAAAAAACATTTATAAACTTTAGTACAGGAAATATACTAAAATATAATTCTACATGAATATCGTTTCTTATTGCAGCACTTTGCTTTTATTTTTAGTAATCGAAGAGTTAAAAGTTTTAATTTCTTTTCAATATGATTTTCCATTTTGTAATGTGGATAAGGGTACAAGAAAAATCGTGTTTTCTCCTTTTAAATGCATTTTTACATTCTTTTCTTTAATTCACAATGGTTCGTGGTGTCCTCAAATCTTGCAACGGAAATATAACTGTTTTCCCGATATCATAGAATGACAAAAATTAGCATATCGACGTAAGTCGGATGGCAATACAATATTCCATTATTACTTTTAGTTTTAATATGAGCTTCTTTATACTAAAATAAATAGGTGAGACTGGGGCTAGTTGCAATAGCGGGTTAGTTGCAACACTCCTAGTTCCCTGAAGTGCCGTATGTGAAAGCACGCACATGGTGGTTCTGAGGCACCATTGTATAGTGAATAGGTAAGTAATTTCTACACAAGTAGGATCGTAGTGAATATATCGGAATTGTGTTGTTCGTGAAATTTTGGCATGATGATTGGTTGGCCAATTTTGTATTATTTCTTTATTCATTTGGTGTGCCCTGTAACGGATTCACATTCTTCAAAATTCTTCTCTGTACTTTATGATTGCTCTCAATACAGTGTGTATCGCCTTTCACGCGACAACATTGTACGAAAGCATTAGTATGTGAATTTGAATTTACTTATGGCCTTTAGGCATCTAAGGCTCAGTCTGGGACCAGGGATAGGAATGGGTGTGGGAAGGAGTTGGCCAGAGCTTAAGTTGAAGGTATTTGAGGGAAAAAAATGGTAATGCTTAATGAAAGACTGCTACACATCACTGTCAAATGTAAACTTTTTAAAGTTTAGTTTTAGCTTTTTAGTTAGTATAAATAGTCAGTTAGTGGGCATATATATCTGTTTATATCCTTTCATTTCAGTTTATTTAATTTCTTTAGTAAATTGTCTATGAGTATTCAGTAAAATAGTACTCTTATATATATATACAAGGTAATGTACGATAAATATCGTTTGAATATAGCTGTACCTGTTACAACTTGTCACATGCAGTGTTGCAATATGCCCCGTATATTGAGCAAGTTGTTACATGTAACTTTTTTTTCCTTTTAGTGTCACTCAGTCCTCTAGAAAGTTAAGGCAAACAAAATTATATGTTATATAAAGTAAGAACAACAGAATATACCACATATATTTCGAATTTCTGGAGCCCATACTTTTGCCCTATTCGCGAAAAAATGTAAAAAGTGTTGCAACTACCCTACTAACCTGTAACTACCGTACTAGTCTCTCCTATTAGCCAGCAAATATATTGGGTTTGACTGGTTGCAGAACACTTTAGGATTTGGCTCACATAAAAACACGGAAATAGCTAGAAAAATATAAAAAAAATTAGACATACTTTTATTAAACAATTCGTACTAAAACGTAAAAAAAAATTTTGTTTATACATGACTAAAAGGAATAGCATGTAGTGCGCTTGTATATACAGTCATTTTATACATTCTTGAATTGGCCCGCCACATGCTTTTCTTTTTATTCGTGCATAAACAAAATTACTTTTTTTACTTTCTCGCACGAATTGTTTAAGAAAAGTATGTCTTTAAAAAGTTTTTATATACAGTTTTTTTTTTCTATTAAAAGCTTGTTTTTTACACCCTTTCTATAGTATTACTTTCCCTTTTCAATAACAAATAAGTTTGAAATTTGATTTAAAAAAAAAAAGATTTGACGCGTATTTTGATAAGAAATCGACAATTTTCAACATTTGCCCTGGTAAAATATTAAAGGTTAGCAACACTGTGTTTTATTTTCTTCATATATGATTGTTATCATCACTAGCAGTTATTCAAAGTATTCAACATGCCACCGTAGTACAATTTGAAAAATAATAAACTATACTAAGTTGGCAACAATGATAAGATAAAATCAAAGGAAAGAGTTTACAAATGCATTATACTGTCATCAGATTTAGGACCGTCTGCAAAGTTTAAGGTCACTATCTAACGTCATAGTAGGACTAAAAAAGTTACAAAATCCTCCACATACGATTGCCAACTTGCCATAAAATTTAATTTCTTGCAAATAGACTATGGTTGTTTGTTAGGTGTTTGGTTCCCGCTATTTATGGTGCACACATTATGTCAAGTGCAAACACAGTGTTGTAAACTGTACATATTACATGAGATTCAACGCGGATTAAAAATATTTTCCTCCTTTGACCTGGTATAATATTCACAGTTGGAAATACTGAGCAACTGCTTTAGAAATGATTGTAATATTCACTAGCGTATACCAAATATTGAGTAAGCCGTCACTGACAACTATAAACGTTATCCCAGGCTAGGAACACTGACAACCAGGTGATACCAAACTGTAATCTGCACCTTACATTCATTAGGAAGCACGAGTAAAAGTAAGTAAATGACAGCGTATTAAAATTATCACCAATACGTAACTCTTTAACGGAGATACGAGGTATTAACTAAATAACTCTATGTTTATGGAACTCACAAGTTCATCGCCGCAGTAACAAACGTTCGCCATTGGATTCTATCTTAAGCAACATCAAGCCAGTTTTCATCACAAACACCTACTTCTCGAAGATCTCTTCTAATATTGTCCTCCAACGACATCTCGGTATTCCCAATGGTCTCTTTCCATTCGGACTTCCAACCAGGATAGAATATAATCTTCGTTTTCCCCCATCAGAGCTGCATGGCCTTCCCACCTTAGTCATCGCGATTTCATTAGTTTTATATCCGGTGAATCGTACAGTCCGTGAAGTTCTTCATTATGCAGTCTCCTCCATTCTACAGTCATCTCGTTCCGTTTCGGCTGGTATATCTGTCTCAAAACCTTACTTTTAAACACACGTAATTTATGTTCATCAGCTAGGGTCGTTCCCCAACTTTCGTAAAGTATTACTGACAGAATAACTGTTCGGTGTATTTTCAATTTCCTTGATATTAATGGCGATGTTAGAAGTTTTTGAACTAAATAGAAACATGCGTTCCCTGATACTAATCATCAGTTCATTTCTTCCGTAACCTCACTTTTGCTTGTTACGTATGCTCCCAAGTATTTAAATTTGTTTACTTTCTCTATGACCTCATCCCTAATTATTATGTTTTTATTTCCTTCATGCTCTGTGTTTCGGCGTGTTATCATATATTTTGTTTTATCTATGTTTACCTGTAGACCTATCTCATCGCACGCTTCTACTAAGACATCGGTGTTGCTATGTAGTGCATCTATATCGTCCCCTATTAAATCTACATCATCCGCGTATACGAACAATTGATTTTAACCATTCAATGATAGTCCCTTTCTATCCCCTTTAATTTTTAAAATTACATATTCTAACGCAAAGTTAAACAGTAGTGGTGACAAGGCATCGCCTTGTTTCAATCCGTTGCGAATCTTGAAACTATGTGACACATTATTACCTATCCGTACTCTGCTTATGGGGTCGCTGAGACACATCTTCACTAGTAGAACCATTTTTTTTCGGAATTCCAGATCGTATCAGATACTGCATAACGTTTCCCTTTTGATAGAATCATATGCTTTCTTAAAATCAATGAATACCTGGAGAACCGTCCCATTGTATTCCCATTTCTTCTCCAAAATTTGTCTCAAGGTTAAAATCTGGTCCAGCGTGGATCTATTTCTTCTAAATCCACATTGGTGATCTCTAATTATTGTTATCAACGTACACCTATATACACTTAGGCGTCTTAACAGAATATTACTTAATACCTTGTAAAATGTTAGAAGTAACGAGATTCCGCGATAATTATTACAGTCTGATTTATCACCTTTTTTGTAAATCGGAACTATTATTGAGGTTTTCCATTTCTTTGGGAGCTTCTCCTTTCTCCATATAGAACTTATCAATTTATGTAGTTCCTTGATTACTGCCGTTCCTCCTGCCTTAATTAATTCGGCTGGAATATTGTATATTCCTGGTGATTTGAAAATGTTCAATTTCTTAACCGACATTTCGATCTCGATCTCGCTAGGTTCGGGAATCCACGGTTCTGCAGTATGAATTTCAAATTCCTCTGTTTGTTCCCCGTTGTGTACTTTAAGAAGTTTGTCGAAATAACTTTTCCATACATCGACAATTTTAGTCGGATCAGCCTGAAGATCTCCACGTTCATTTCTAATCATTCCTAACCTCGGCTGGTAACGTTTTCTTAACGAGTTTACCCCTTTGTATAGATCTCGTATATTATTTGTCTTCCCGTTTTCCTCAATCTCCTGAATCTTCTGCGTTAGATGTTCTCGCATTTTGTTTCTGAACCCGAGTGTGGCGTTTCGTTTCGCGTTACTGTAGGGGTTGGTATTTGCTTCGCTTTTATTACTTAGCCATCGATACCTCGCTTGTTTTCGTTCCTCATGAAGTTTAAGGCATTCTTCATCAAAGCAAGGTTTGTTTTTTCTCACCTACACGTTCCTTCGCTGCGCTCTTAATTGTTTCACGAATTGCCTCCCACATCTTACTTACATCAGTTTCATTATTATTATCATCATTATTATTATTCGAGTCGGCTAAGATTTCTAACCTATTTGAGAATTCGAGTTGGTAATCTGCTTTTATGCTCCGATTATTTAAAAGTTTAACTTAGAATATCAATTGTTTTGACCTCTTGCTTTCTCTGTTTGAGATGTATAACTTTTCCCTTACTTTTGTGATCACTAATTGATGGTGGATGTCACCCTCAGCTCCTCCGTACAACCTAACATCCATTATGTTGGTGTGTCTTCGTTTATCTACTAATAAGTGATCGATCTGGTTGAGAGTTTTGCTGTCCGGAGATACCCATATGTATTTGTGTATGTGTTCAAAGTACGTTCTCTTTACCAATAGGTTTTTCGAAATCGCTAAAGTTATAAGTCTTTCTTTATTGTTGTTGGTCTTTTCGTGAAGGCTGAATTCGCCTATAGTAGGTCTATATTTTGCATTTGCATTGAAATCACCCAACACGATTTTCGAATTTTATTTCAGCATTCGGTCAAACAGCCTTTCTAGCTCATCGTAGAATATATCTTTGTCGTTATCAGAAGCCACCACGGTCGGAGCATAGACGTTTAATAAAACCGTGTTTTTCCATCGAGTAAGTATCCTAACGTACGATAGCTTCGTTTACGAATTCTATATTCTGAACCGCCTGAAGGATACTGTTCTTAATTACTAATCCTGTTCCGAAATCGTGAGACTATGTTCCTCCGTAGTAGAATGTATGCGCTGTCGTATGCTATCTTGACCCTCCCACTAAACTTCTTGTATCGCTAATATGTCTAGCTCGTACTTCTCGGTCTCGCGAACCGCCACCTGAAGAGCACCAGTTTGGTATAATGTTCGTATGTTCCACGTTTCTATTCTAAGATCTTTCTTAATCCTGTTCCTAGAGCCCCCTGAAGCAGTCCCCGCCCGGAGATCCGAATGAGAGACTAGTTTACTTCCGGAATGTTTTAGCCCAGGAGAATCCATGAACCATCTGTTACTATTTCTTGACATGTTTTGGCGGTGTAGAGTTGTCAGCGCTACGACCTCCCAGTATAGATAGACATTCAAGATCTCTGAGCCTTGCCGATGTCATTCATCTGCAGCCTCAGAGTGGTAATGGTGATGCGAGCTTCCCCTCACCATGATATTTTTGTTCTGGGTTATCTTCCCCTAGCCTTTGTAGGTCCCTCTACTATCTGCAAGGCAGCAGTGCTGGTTTTGTTCCGCCCCGGAATATTTCCGGTACCCACCATATCTGGTCGGTATTCCCTTCCGCCAACTGGGGAGGTGCCTGGTGGGAGACCAGTAACTCCAACCCTGAGAGGATTTATAGGCCACGAAATAAAATAATTGGATTAGAAACATAAGTTTATGCCCAGATTATATATATGACAAAAGTAAGTAATGTCCAATCAATTAAGCATGATTGGGGTGTACCGGGAGCATTTTTCAAAAATTGAAATGCTGATTATTTAATATTCCCTGAATTAAATGGTAGTACTATGTTACTTAATTTCCTGCTTTTTAAGAAAATAAATTTTCTACCCGTATATAACCAGCATTCGCCAGCTACACGCAACGGGACATGGCGGGTTTATGCCAGGAAATTGAGTTACTGTTTACCGTAGGAACCTAAACTTTTAAAACAAACGGAAACCTATCTTGCAAATAACGTACCCCTATAGTCTCCAGCTGAGAAATAGCAAACAATGGGGACACTGGTTACGTAATATCTAAGTTATTGAAGGAATATGAAATATGTTTGTCAAGTACTTGACGTCAGCAACTAGCATACTTTATCTGCACCCAAGAAGTTACCGAGGTCATATTCTCCTTCTGCTTTTGTTCTTTCTTTAAGCGTCCTTCTCTTTTCCTTTCATTTTCCCGGAACGTAACCCTAACTAAAAGTACTATTGTAATAAATATGTACTTTAAAAAACAAAAACATGATCACTGCCAGTGGCGGCGCAAGGCAATCTGGGACCCGGAGCAAGTGAATTTGATTGATGCTCTTTCGAAAACACAATCGTGAGCGGAGACTGCTACTACTGGTCATAATATCCTACTTCCCCGTTATTCCGAGCCCTCGGAAAACTGGATCTCACGTGGATCTCAATAGCAAAGACGGAGAACTTCCCGTTCACTCGCTATAACCTATGCATGATAATAAATATTGAGATTATGAAGAATCATGCTCTTCAACCATTCGACTACAGGCAAGCGTACAAGTAAGAGTCCTGTTATATGCTTCACATTCACGTAGTATACGAGATACGTCATGTTTTATCTTAACGGAGCCGCTAAAAAAACTGCTGTTTAACGGATTGCTTATATCACAGGAGCTTTCTACGTAAGTTCGGCTATTGTGAGGTAAATTAAGTGGATTAATGTGGTCTCCCGAGGTAATAAACAGTGTTTCTTCCAGAAGATTTTTTCGGGGGCTAGTTGGAATTCACGAAATTTATAAATAATGCATGTTTAATCTAATTTCCTAAAGATATGTGTTATTATATATGTATTTCAGAATACGTATGAGTAATACAAGTGAAAGAAACAGTGAAAATAAATGTTGTTGATATCAAGGCTAGCTTGCTTGTTTTTGAAGCAAAGAATGCATTTTCTAAACATTGTAGAAAGATAATTATCAACACTATTAATACAACGCACAAAATGTACTTCAAAGCATGCCGAAACAAACAGAAACAAAAAATATTTAATTAGTAACTTATATAGATATGTGGAAAATTCAGAGAATAGCAACTATCGTGGTATAGGAAAATATATAATGTATAGTTTTTGTAATAATATGTCGCTCACGTTAGGCATTATTAAATAATCAAAAAATTTCCAATTTGTTTTCAAGAGCTCCGGGTTAATCAGAAGTGAAATCATCGCTTCTGAAAAATGTATATCCCTTTTTGGAGGTAAAAACTCAAGGAAGAAATTGTATAATCCATTGCACCTTAGAAGTCCGAACGTAGGTACCGATCCCTCTAATGAGTCTAAACTAGCACTCTTGCACACCAGCTATGACTCCAGCTCATATCATTACATCGTTAGTACTATAAAGCAGTCCTTCACTTCTCCGCTATTTTTAATTTTCTTATGTTTGGGGAGATTTAACATAAAAGGTTGCAGCTAGTGACAGCTAAATGTTGGATGTTCTGAAAGTATTTATTCTATATTTTATATTAATGAAAAATCAGAGATTGGTTCGCTTAACGTTTTTTTTTTGTTTTTTTTTTTTTTTGTGCGTCTATGTGAATTTAGGAAATGTAATTTTCAGATGAACATATAATACATAAATGTTAGCACAGAGCTCTAAACTACATTAAAGATATCATTTCACTGTAGCTAGAAAACGTACCATCAGTGTATTATTGAAAGTAAGGTCCCTGCTGTGGGCGCCAAAGCTGTGGGCGTCGAAAATTATATATAAGATGAAAAACTTCAAATGTACTAAGATTGTCAGTTTGACAAAATGCTCGTTTTTAATGCAAATCGTAGATTGTCGTAGTTGTTGTAATATTTTGCTTCCGTGGAATGCTTGCGTCATGAACGGTGAGTGCGCGTTGCACAGGGAGATACCTTTACTTTCAAAACTTCTACGTTGAATTAAATGGAATTAATTAATGGTCTTGAGGCACCCCAGGGTCAATCCGGGATAGGGGAGGGGAAATGTGGATGTCCAGGGCCTAGTTAGTAGATAATATCCCGGCATTTACCTGGTGTGACTGGGGAAAACGCTTAAAAAAACCTCTGTCAGGATGTGCGGCCCCTGGAATCGTTCTCAGAATCTTCCGATTTCTAAACCAACACTCTCCAATTAAGCTATGGCTGCTCAGTGTCCTGCTTGAATGTTGCCACGACCAACAGAACTGACAGAATTAATTTTTCTTACAAACCTTCAAAGACCACATTTATTTGGTTTATCAAATATTAAAAAAAAAATATCAATATTATAATGGACTTTCATACACTTATTTCCACAGGAACCGATAGGTATATATTCCAGAGACAAGAGAAACAATTATACGATATATTAAATTGTGTGTTACATGTGAGTTAGATCTTGAAGCATTAGTTTCAGACATTGAATTGTCAGATATTTTTAAAGAGATTTCGAATCAGCGTTTTAGAGATTTTAAAAATCTGTTTTCCCTCCTGTCCAATTTCTTCTTCTTCTTCTAGTTTAACTGTGTGCCTGTTCATTATATCCAACTGCCATATTGCATTCACAGGCCAAGGAAGTCAGATGTGTGTCAATTACACGGCTTTATTGGATTAGTACACCGCATATCTGGATGATCTGAAAGGGGGCAGTTGACGCTCAGGATTGGGGTGGACGAACACAAAGAAGTGAAATATACATTGCACGTTTTGTCTGTCCCAGCCCTTAAAACCCGCCCCTGTCTCTCTAGTCCAGTTGTTGATGTCATATATTGTATGTGATCAATACCAGAGACCGGGGTTTGCCACCATCTACGTCGAGACGGGATTTATTTATTTTTTTGTCTTTTTTTTTTTTATCTTTCTGCTCGTCAGTTGCACACGGTGATAGCATGCGAAAGAGGGATTTTTCATACATGTTAGGTTAACAGCTATTTTACGACACGGCCAACGTTTTATTACGTACAACAGGAGACCCAAATGACAACATAAGAAGCTAAGGGAACGATTTTCAAATAGTCTTAAAGGTGCAAGCACACTATGAGTGATATGTCTATTTTTCACTCACTGTCAGTCGGTTTAATCATTTTGTTTCCGTTCTTGACTATATTATATCTCACACAACAGAAAAACAATTAATAAATAAATAGCATAACTCCTATGTCTACAATGACTCTGTATATATAAAATCGTTTTCACCCGTTTTAGAAAAAAAAAATATTTTACTATATTTTTTTTAAATATTCTTGCAGTGATTTTGCAATTCACACAACAGTAGGTCGTAGCTGTACTCCAGGTCAGGCAAGGTGTCCTAATACTCAGTGTTGCCAACGAATTCCAAAAAGCTTAATTTCTAAATTGCTTCCATACCGGTTGACGTATCCGCACCTTACATGACATCAACTTTATTCGACAAAAGAAAAAAAAATATGTGCCGTCCTCCTCAAGCACACCAGTTGTCAGTGTTCCCAACCTATATATTAAAGGGAATGCTTTGTTTATCTGTTACTAGTACAAATCACGTGTCCATCGACTTACATCAAATTTTGCAGATGTCCATATGTTCATTAGGCACTGGAACAGATCATAGAGGGACACCGTAGTTGTCTGTGTTCCCAACTTACTCGCATTTATTCATAACCAATTTTTGCACGCATGTTTGCTCGAGCGCCTCGGGCATCAAGATGGATAGACATAGGCGTACGTATATCACAAAGCGAAAGTACGAGTGACTGAAATGTATCAAACGAAACCGAAACCCAACCCCGAAATAATTAACGCAAAACCATATAACATACAACAGTCGAACAGACAACGTGAAATAATGACTTTCCAGAGAGATTGAGTTCTATTTGAAGACAACATTCATAAGTCAATACATACAAAGTACTGTTTCTACGCTTAGATATTAAACTGGGACCCCGTGAATATTTGTTTTAAGGCTTGGAAAAACAATAAAGATTTCGTATGATAGAAACCAGTTTACAAAGATACGACAAAACGTAAGTATAACACTGAATACTTGACTCTATAATTAGATAATCTCTGAAAGATGGCAACTTTGATAAAAGGTTCAATACTTAGGAAAACTCCACGTGGAAAGAGGTTAATGATTTTATTCCTGATAATAAAACTGAGCTGGAATAAATTTGGTCAAACTGAAAATTATGAACAGTTATCTACAACGAACCATGAATATCACTGGAAATGTACATATTCCGTTCCCAGATGTAATTTAGAAGCTGTAAGTGTTTAATGAATGGGAAGGTTTAATCAGAATATTCCGTGAAATACATGTATCAAGGTAGATGGAATTTTCATATTATAGGTATGTTTTATTGATGATATTGGTTAGAGAAGGTGACCCACTTAACAACATGACAAAAATAGTTCAAAATGTTTTAAATGTTTTCTTTTCATTTCTACTAGAGCCTACGTAATTTTACTGGTACTCGCTGTGGCTCAGGAGGTAGCGCATCTGACTACAAATCGAGTGGTCCGAGTTCAAATCCTTTAAAGGACGCTGAAGACTTTGCTCGCAGTGTTCCCATGCCTGGCGCTCTGAGGTGCACTCAGCCTCCTATCAAATATAGTACCGGAATGTTCTTCGTATTCTTGGGCACCTTGGGTAGGTAAAGGCTGTCGAGTGTAGGACTGACCGCCCCACCTCACTTCGTACCGTAGGTCGAGAATATGTAAAGCGCTACCTCAACATCCCCATGCGACGTTCACGGAACGTGCGTATCGCACAGGGGATAGATTTATCTCTTTACATTTTTGAACTCGTATATTGCTTATAGTCGCAATACACCATATGTGACTCGGTCTATTTGAGCAGGTTTATAATATTTTCGACCATGAATTTTAATCTTTTGTTGAATTAAACAGAGTTTGAGTAATAGGAAGCAATGTACTGATTCTATTACATAGGAGTCGTTCAAGTACTACATAAGGATTCAAAGTGGGTCAGAGTTCAAGGTTTGCTTATTTTTTCTGATAATAGCTAGCAGGATCAGAGAAATATTCGCTTAAAACCGTATTAGTATAGATTTAAAGATAAAGAGATATTTTCGGACTACGAAATAAAGACAAGAAAATTAATAAAGTCTTAAATAAACAGATAGATAATGGAATTATTTGTGCTTACAACCGGAAAGGGATCTAAAATGTATAAAAATGTACTTACGTAATACCTGAACAACCTCCTATCTTGGGAAAGAGTAACCACTTTTTCAGTATCAGCATAAAGCTTTATGTTTTGTGAGGCCAAATATGTGTTTTCTCAGAGGAGATTTTGCAGTGCAATAGTTATACTAATGCTACTATTAGAAACCAGTATTAATAAAAATATAGAAAAAAAACTGACCCTATATACCTCTCTTTGTAGTACACAAAAATCTTCCAAACGTGTTATACTTTCTTGAAAAGGGTCGACGTAGTTCAAAATTACCTTGTTGTACTCCATGTAACTCAGCAAAGAGTTACTGTTTATGTAGGGTTTATTTTTTTTCTGCAATTATTATCAATATTTACTTTTTGCTTCCTTTTCTCTATATTCTCTTCTTTACTACGTTCTTTCTTTCTATCTTTCACACTTTCTTTCCGATCTCTTCCTTTCCTGCGTATTCAAATATCTGAGAAACTATCAGGGAAGTAAAAAATTACAAACGATCAAGACCGAAGCGTAGTTGATATGCAAATCAAAAGTTAGATTCATTTTGATTTCTAACTTTGACCTTGCTTCAGAAAATCACTCAACAATTCAGATTCAATGGAAAGATACATACTTCTTCTCCTTCATGGTTCTTTTTTTTTATTGTAAAGAAAATATTTACTCTAAAAGAAAAACAAAAATCACTCCGCCATAGACGAAAGCAAAATCAAAGTGAGATGAAAAAAAGCCAGTAAGAAAAAAATCAACAAAAATCCAATTTGCATGACACCAGAAAAAAAAAAACTCCTTCTAGATAACCAAAGACTTTCCACATCGAGATTCAACCCTATAATCAATAATAGTAGAGTAAAGTAGAAAATGTATGCTGGAATTTACTGGAGATTATGATGATAATGATGATGATGTGGCCTTAGAGAACCACAGTCTACAATGTGGTGTGTTCGGAGAAAATTTATGGACGTTGGAAGTCATGTTGTTAGGCAAAGAGGAAGTTTTACATAGATGTTCCTAGAGTGTGTGTGTGTGTGTGTGTGTGTGTGTATCTGGAAGTACTCGTGTTGGTAGAGCGAATTCAAATGCAAATTGCAGGAGTGCTTTCTATAAAGAAATGATAATAACATGGGAACGTAATAGCCATGTTTGATCCTGGCTTTAGAATCATCCATCTCCGAAACGTTAGCTAGATAGCTCTCCGTTACTTATGAGACTACGTCTTCTCTTTTGTGCACTTACTTTAAATATACCTCTGTATAATGTAGAAGTTCAAGTGGAAATGATGAAGGGAAGAAAAAGGGAATACGAAACTCAAACAGAACGATTTTTATTCTGCAGTAAGTTAAATATAATTATTTTAAATTACTAGAGTTATGTACATTACAAAAATCACGAAGAAGATTACAAACAGGAATGTTGTGACGAAACATGAATTTGAATTATGTAGACATTTTTAAGACAGATGACCCATCCCATCTCAAATTAGACAACTGGTACAATCTCTTTGAAAACGTTTTTTTTTCTCCTTATTTTTTTTAGCCAAGCTAGAAAGTGGCGTATTCCATAACAGTCATATGTTACACTACACTGTGTATATAAATGATAGAAAGAAGATACCGCTGTCGAGGAATACCGGACGGCGTCGCATACGGTCATGAACATTATATGGTGTTTTAAGTCTTTAGTGTGTATATGTGCGGAAGAGTGAAAGGACACAAGCATGGACAAGATTAAAACTCCAACTAAAAGTTGACACACTGAAACAACTGAAGGACTGACTAAACTAATCATATCTTATTTTATTTCAGTTCTTTCAGCTCCATAACGAGAGTCAACGTATCTGTCTTGTGTTGTCCTGTGACGTCTGTGTCGTTATATGTGTTAAAGTGTTGTATGTTTATATAAATAAAGCAATTGCATTCGTGTTTGCAAGTTCCCTCCCAATCATGTTCCAACATGAAGGAACAGAGGTCAGGATTACATTCAGGACACCTGGCCAAAGATAGTCCCGTCACCTCAAGTCAAAGTACGAGAAGAACGCAAGAAATTCTCGAAATGACAGAACACCGGTAGTCCGACGATCTCTAGGTTCAGCCTGTCCCAAACTGAGGAGGTCGAACAGCGGCCCGTGATGTGCGACCCTGACAGTACGCAACTAAGTTTGTTACTAAGAAGGCAAAGAGACAGGGGTCGAAGGTGGGTCCCCTAAATAATAATAATAAAAAAAACAACAACATCACTGTATCATGTAACATGTCGAGTGTTTGGGACGTATTTCACGTCTAGTCTAGATACAACACAAGAACGAACTCTCACGCCCTTAATGCACCGGGTTGAAGTAAAATAATAATAATATTAATAAATTACCTTTTTGTTTTTTACTTAAACGATTCGCACTAATAAGTAAAAATTATTCTTGTTTTTACATGACTAAAAACAAAAGCATGGGGGGCTATCTCATATAAAGTCAATGAAAAATTCTTCAATTGGTACGCTCCATGCTTTTCTTACTAGTCATGCAAAAGCGAAATTATTGTTTACTTTTTAGTACGAATTGCTTAAGAAAAGAATGTCTTTAAAAAAGTTTTTTATTATTTTTTTGTGATTTCGCTGTTCAGATACTTTTTCTCAAGCTAATATTTTGTCACAAAAATCCTAAAGTGCTCTGCAACCAGCCAAACTCCATGTCATTGCTGGTTAGTATTTTTTTTAGGATAAAGAAGTCTGTATTAAAAAAATATTAAAATATTCTTTAAAAATATATAGAAATATATGAAAGTAATAATAGAATATTGTATTGGCACCTGACTTACGTCACTGTTCAAAATTCCATTACTGTATGACGTCGGGAAATGAGTTAAATTAACGTTGCCAGATTTGAAAACACCACAAACCATTGTGAACTAAAGAAAATAATCTAAACAAAATCAAGCATGGCTTCATTATTTGATACGCTTGACTCACACAGGCGGCGTTGAGAGTTGAAGCATGCTCATGCATGTTTTTGGACATAGTACACACAGAACACGAAGTGCATCAAATGAAATTTTACACATTAATATGCATCAAAGTATGCACATGTTTGTGTAAAAAGTCATTCTTTGAGATCGATGCGATACATGGATACACTTAAGTGCATCAGAAAATACAGATACGTTAAAACGCATCATATTGACGCATTTTGCTGTATAAATTGAAGTGGTAAAAATATTGACGCATTTATGTGTGTAAATATAATTGATTTTTTTTTCATTATTGCATTCCTTTGAGAGACATATGTATTGGGAGAAATTCATACCGCAGAACAAATAAATTAATGATGATATATGGTATTAGCAGACCTACTTGAGTGAGGATTCTTATATTTAAGGATGGTAGCAGAAACATTTGAAGAGTTTTGAAATGTGAGAATAGTGTGAAATTTGGAGAAGAATGCAGAAAATCAAAAGTATTAAAAGAGTATAAACAAAGGGAAGGTTTGATAACGGATAGAAGAGAAGATGTGGTGGTGGAGAGGCCATATGAGGTATGGATAGAACATACTTTGAGAAAATTGGATTCTCCTTGACGTAATAGAAGAAAAAATAGAAGGAAAAAGAGGACTCTAAAAAAACAGAAGTCATCAGTGATTTGAAAAACCGAAGAAGATATTGGAAGTTAAAAGATTGAGTATAAAATCGAGAAAAGTGGAGGAGACAGATTCATAATCAAAATAGAGCTAATGAAAAATTTAAAATTCTTTAATCATAAATGAATGCTACTATTTATAATAGCGGCCTCTGTAAACTAGTTTCCTTCCGCAGCATCCATTTTTCGGCGCCCATTCAGCGTCATTAGGCAAACTGGAGTCACGTAAGTTCAGATATGACGATAACTTGGTCTAGAAAGCTCCTGATACTCCTGTTGGCGGGTAGTAACGCGACTAGTGAACACCGCTAGGTGATTGTACTTCCATCAATCACTAACAGATGGCGCTTGAGTGGTCATAAGGCCTGTCACGTCAGTGGTTTTATTAGTTATTATTTATGCTTGCGTTATTATTAGTTTTGGGTTGAATCATCCGTGGCCAGTCATCTTAACTGGCCATTCATTCTTCAATCACCAAATGAATACCGAGATGATATCTTCAAAGAGGTTTTGTTCAATTAACCCCCATCCTCTGTCCCGGTCTGAGCCATATATTCTTAAAGACCATAAAAGAAATTAGAGGTATTTACTTGCCAAGGCTAACAAAAACACCAATCCTGGTGACCAGTCCCCAGAATCAAGCCTACGCTCCGAATGCGAGGATAGCGCTCTATAAAGTGAGCCACTGCCTTGTGGTAATCCCAGAGATGTCCACCCTCGCGAGGGAGGCCCTCATGTGGGCACTCCTTACCCTCAATCACCCTCATAATGCGAGGGTGAGGGCCAAATAATCTTCGTGAGGGTGAGCGAGGGCCGAGTGAACTTTGAGAGTGAGTGAGAGCGAGGACCAAGCAATCTAACTGAGGGCGAGAGCCGAAAAAACTTCGCGAGGGCCAAATGCACTTCGCGACGGCGAGGGCCAAGTAATCTTCGTGAGGGTGAGAGTGGGCGAGGGCTAAGTAATCTTCATAAGGGTGAGTGAGGGCGAGGGCCAAGTAATCTTCATGAAGGTGAGTGAGGGCAAGGGCCAAGTAATCTTCATGAGGGTGAGTGAGGGCGAGGGCAAAGTAATCTTCATGAGGGCGAGGACCGAGTAATCTTCATGAGGGTGGGGGCCAAGTAATCTTCATGAGGGTGAGGGCCAAGTAACCTTCATGGGGGTGAGTGAGGGCGAAGGCGAGGGCCGAGTGATTTTTGTTAGAGTGAAGGCGAGGGCTAAAATTTCAAGTCATGGTGAGGACCGCCCTCGCGAGGGTGGATACGTGTGGTAAATCGCACAATTAAAACACGTAAACGTGTCGTATTGATGCATTTAGGTGGATACTTTTTTTTGACTCCAGTGATACGTCTATATACATAAAGTTTTTATGCATTTTGATGTGTTTAAAGATGCATTTTGATGTATGATATTAATTTTGATGCACTTTGATGCATCTTTCGAATTGATGCACATGTCTGTGTCAAATGAGTCATATCATTTAATGCATTTAAGTGCATCATACAAAATTGATGCCGAGTAACGTGTCACTGGAGTCAAACAATTTATACATTTTTTTGCGTCCAATGACACACTTTGTGTTCTGTGTGTACCACGCTAGTATAAACACCGCTTTAAATAAGTAGGAACGTCCATAACATAAAGACCCCTCGAACAGAAAAAATCTTTTAGTCAAGATAAACTTAGATACAATGTAACTATAGCAATGCAAATAGGGTAGCCCGAGTCTAGTTTGATCAAGGGGTTAATCGATTACTGGGGGGAAAAGCAGATCAAAACGATCATGATTTGTGAGTTTTTCTTTTCAATCTTCTCTCTATAGATTGAAGTATCATTGAGGGAAAGCACGCAACGCTCTGAAATAATCCAATATGAAACTGTCTGACTCAGAGTATACTAAACAAATCGTATAATTGATCACTTTATCTTAAGATTCCATGAATAAACTGTATTTTCATAATTTTTGAATTTTATTTTATTGTAATTTCTGTTAAAAATAGATTTAGTAAGATTACATAGAGCGTTTCCTTAGAATACAGCACACCCTAAAATCATTTAGCAGATTACATTTGATTTAAACTTGCTTCTAACACTATACATACGTTGCTTCTGTTAAATGTTATAGATGTATCCAGAGATATGTCAGACTCAGAATGCAAAGGATGCCTCAAGCAATCAACAGGAATTTGCTCCTTTCTCTATAAGAGCAACAAGAACGTGCCATCTCATCCCCCAATAGGGAACGGAATCCAAGCAATTTCACTGAAGTGGAACGGCTGGAGATGACAGTCGACTACAGATAACTGTTGAAACTAAATAGGAATCTATCTCTCTTGTACTACAACTCATGTGCAAAAGCGTAATCTTTTCTCTTTCAAAAAAACAGAAAGAAATTATCTTCTTATTCAATTCAAATTTGGATAATTGAATTATTCTAGTTTGAAAATAATTTATGGATTACAGTATATTTTTTGAGGGTCAGAACACAGCGTTAAAAAATCAGTCATTCTTTGGAAACCAAAGTCACATAAGTTACTATCTGGCGGTTTTCAGCAAACGTAGTGACAAAAATGTACATTTGATTCCCATTATATTAAAGAAAAGAACTATTCCACATGTCTCCACTCATCTTGACTTTCAGTTTCTTTGGTTTTCTCTAAGAAGACAAAGGAAAATAATTTCTATTGAACTTATTACATCTTAGAATAGATAATAATTTCTTACTGAAAAATATTGTAAATAATAACAATAATAATTATGAGAATCTGGATAATAGTTGGAAGCTTTTTAATTATTTTATAGGATATTCCTTGAAACTGGGAAATTACTTATTTCTGTAAGAGTCAGTTCTACAGAACATTTTAATCCGATGTTAACCCGCGAGTTAATAAGCGAATCATAGAACAATAATTATATATAGCAAAACCTACTGTTTCAAATTCTTTTATACCATCTGGTGTCAGTCAGTCCAACTGAACTAGAAATGTGATATTTATAATATACAATGATTGTATCTGCGTTCAACACGAAGGAAAAGGCACGGAATGCCAGCTGAACATTTGATCTTATTGGTCCGCAAGATAAAAGCGTAGATATTGCGCATTGTTTACTAGCATTGTTCATTCGTAGTTCGGCTGGACAGACACCAGGTGGTATGAAAGAACAAGGAGGGAATAGAAGTTCGCTATCTAAAATTATTTCATTTAGGACTCGTATGCCAACTCGTGGATTATTTAACTCCTGATTAATTATTTTATTTTATTTATTTATTTATTTATTTTTGCAATGGACCTTTGTAAAGTTACTGGTATTGTCTATGTAAAATTACCTGAATTTTTGCAACAAATTGGCTAATTTTTAACAGTGCATGTTAAATAAAAATGGAGTGTTATTATCAGATCATCGTTCATTAATTTCTGATGCACTAACTTGTATGTTAGAATGATTGTGTGAGTCTAAATTTGCTTGAACGTATATGTATGTTTCTAGAGTGTAACAAATGATAAGCAAATAAAGATTACTCAGTGGATTCAATTCTCATCCTGAGCCATCAAAATTATACCAAATTTACTTCGAAACACCATCTGTAAGCCACTAACTGTGAGGTGGCTGTGAAATATCAACGTCAAATATTGTACTAGACGTCATTGGACCAGAGTTCTATTTTTTCTGCGTTGCATCGACCAGAGAATACGTCACATCTCCAAGTTAACATTGAAAAATGTGACACGAAATTATGAATTACCCTGGTAGTAAACAATTTACGCGGATGATATTTTATCTGTGCAGAAAACCATACATAAACCAAATACTGTATTATTATTTTTTGTCGTGAACAACAATGAAGTATGTCTTAGTGAAGTTACGTTTATAAAATACTAGTCAAAGTACCCGCCCGTTGGTGCGGGGTGAGTAAAATACGTTGGCAACAATAGTCGTACTACTATCGCTACTATATATATACTACTACTACAAATGTATTCTCTTAATACACTTGCCATATACTACTTATTAATTATGTTTATAATTTACTTGTTAACATTTTTTTTAATTTTTAAGTTGTTTATTTTTGTGGGAGTTCGAAAAATTTTGCTTCTCTTTTATTTTACTTTTTATTTTTTACTTTACCCATCTATAAAGTTTAAGGAAAACTAATTGGAGATCTGAGTTTGACTCGACTTATTGGATCAGTTTTAATTTGACATCTCAACAACTGGCAAGTCTTTATTATTTCTTAAGTATTCTATGAATTCGCGCCAGTAACCTCAATGAAACTAAGTAAGAAAAGAAAGTTACTTCACATTTTAGTTTAATGGTATCCATACTCCAATATCTAGTGTTTCCAAATTAATGACAATGAAACTGGCAGGTTCTTTCCATTTAGTTAGCTTTCTCCATTTAAATAATTCACGCTAGTCTCACTATGAGTGCTTCTTCTGCAAATTATCACCATGTCCACAATTTTTCATTGCGTCTTTCTTTTATACACGGTAATAATGGTTTCATCTTATAATATTTGTAAATTAAAATTAACATTACCAATCGAGAGACTCCTCTTTACATAAGTAACCAGTTTCAACGTACCTGCAAGAAAGAAAGAAGAGTGTTAGACAAAAATATATTTCTAAAAATATATATCTGTATTGTCAGATTTGATTTATACATAAAAGTTATTAACTATTCTTGTGTGTATCAATTTTAAGCAGAATTATAAACGGCACCAAAGATTTTTTTTAAAATATATAATACATTAATTTCTTTGTTCAGAACTATTTGTGCACAAAGTCGTATGTAGGGTGTCCATAAAGTATTTTTGTGCCATCTGTATTTCCGCAACGAACACAAATGTAAGAAAGTGCCGAAACACGTATTCTATTATTTTGAAAAGTTTATTTATCTCTGTGACTAAAAATAGTTCCATCTTTGTCTCTCCCCCTCAAAGAACAACTCAAACGTTTCAAATTGCATTAGGGAGTGTAGTAATATATCGTTTGTAAGGTACTGATGGAAGAAAATTTTAAAAATAGTTGCGGAATTGATACGCTTCCTCTATTTGAAATAGTGGGATCAAACTTTGAAACTGACTATTTTATTATGGTACTATTTTTTGTTCAGTTTGTAAAAGTTAAACATAAGCGTACAAGGTGAAGAAAAGTTTCTCTAGTAAAGCTATTCTATGGTATTAGTTTTCTTAAGTCTTAATTCCGCATGGTTCGAGCATTGATATGCTATATACTCCATAAAGTCTATCTCAACTCTCTGTATTTCCGGAACGAAAGAGACAATTTCGAAATACGTATTTCGTTATTTTGAGAAGTTAATTTTATTACCTAAAAAGATACCACTTCTGGCCCCTAGATGTAGTGAGCGACTCAAAAATTTCAAACTACAAATTGAAAGGGTTTCATGAAGGTAAACGTTCGGAGCAACTTGAGGATCAATATGTTGCCCTTATTCAAAATGAGTGAAGGCAAAACTTCGAAAGAAAATGGCCTATCGATTCAAATTTTCGAGTTGCCTTAACTAACCTCATTCGGACGTCGGATGTGGATTTCTTTTTTTAACTAAAAATGTTAAATTATGATATGTCTCCTTATCGGTCAGAATATTATCAGTTTTCCAGTTCGTCATAACCATAGACACATATTATTATAATTAAACGCGAATTAAAAATTTGAATGATGCACACGTCTTTATATAAGAATCTTATAAGTTTGCGGTGTTATATACTTAAACGGAAAAGATGAAATCAGAATATCACATTGTGCACTAAAAAAAATCATTACGTTGTATTTTCTGTACTTCCAGTGAAGAATAATTGTAACAGGAAATTTTCGCTACATATAATTTTCGATCATTAAGAAAATAAAAATAAATAACTAACTATACATAAAAAAAAATCCTTTGAGGACTCCTTTAACTCTAAACGGTGAAAATTGGGTTTCATGGGAGAAGGCAGAGAATCTAAAAATAACAATACGTTTAGCAATTTACACTTTTTAAAGAAACAAACCATTTTCGTTACCTATTTCTTTCATTCTGCTTGCTCTTCTCCTTTTTTTTAAGAAAAAAAAGAAGAACGTTTGCTTCAAGTTAACAAGGTAGGAATGAAAAGAAGTGAAATAGAAGAACACCATCCTTTCTTCTTTATCTTACCCACTTTCTTTCTTAACTCTTTTAGATATTTTTTTCCTCAATGTAGATTTTTTTTTATTTCTCTTCTATTGCCAGCCCTCACGTTTCTTAATGAGGTTTCTTGGGTAGGTAATCATTCATTGTCCATTCTCGTGGGAAAATGACCCATGTCGGTAGACCACGTTTCTTTTATTTCTTCTTTCCGTCTCTTCTTTTTTTTTAAGTCTTTCGTTTGCAGATAGAGAGTGTAGGTGTTTGTCTTAGTCACTGTACGCTTTCTTTCTTTCATTTTTCTTATTTTCACAATTTTTTGGGGGTTTCTTTCCTCTAATTGAGTCTACGTTTCCTCTTTTCAATCGTTATTTTAGACGTCCATTTTCCTTTCCTTATATACAATTATATACGTTCGTAATGTCTAAAGGTTTAGTTTCATTAGAGGCTTTGCAACAATTTTTGTGACATAAAACTGTATCGTTTCCTAGTGATTAAAAATTTAGTTTCATTATGGCTTTTGGGGCAATTTCTTTAAACATAAAATTATATAGTTTCATAATGATTAACATATACACGTTGGTTACTATTCACGTGACTATTATATGCTAATGAGACAATGTGGAGTATATTTAGTGTCAAAAATTGGTTCCAATTTTCTCCACTAGGTGAGCCTAAGTCATGATTTCATTTGAACATTCTGTTTCTAGATGTTTACTGCTTATACAGTACCAGACTTTCACCTGGTGAAGAATATTTGAACTATTTTTCAGTGTAAATCGTTCCGCTTTATCTCATTAGCATATCTACCCGTATCAATGTCCTACGTTTATTACCGCCCGCTCTATGACACTGTGAATAGGTTCACTATAATTGTAACTGGGTCTCAGCCAGATTCACAAAAACAGCATTAAAATACCTGCAAACAATTGCGAATATGTTTACCTCATGGTGCAATACATGGAAGCTGTTCATGAATGAAAACAAAACCCAATTTATAATTTTCTACCCAAATGGTAAAGGAATCAGAACAGACAAAAAAGCCAAAAATAAACACATTTCTATAAACAAAATAAAAATCAAACCTGCAAACTCTGCAAAATATCTCGGCGTAACTTTAGACCAGAGACTCTCTTTCAAAAAACACATACAGGATAGAAGAAGAAAAGGACTTCAAACTTTTTCAGCTCTAAAGGCCTTACTACTAGCAGAATTACCACAACATATAAAAACAAGAATATATACTTCAATATTACGACCTACCGTAACATATGGCCATGAATTATTCAACAGAAATATCAATATTGAACCTCTAAATAAATATGAGAGATACTGGATACGGGTTACAAGAAGAATGTGGACATCAGACAAAAACATACTATACCAAAACACCAACATTATACCTATAGAAGAATACCTACACAAAATGAAAATAAATTATATACAAAACAATAAAGACAAAAAAATTGCCCTGTTGAACTTACCAGCTAGAATGACGTATGAAATAAATAGACACCAAATCACCTATCAAGAATTACTCAACCTAACTTAAAATACAATGGAACGGAGATTATCTTGGGCTACTTTTTCGTTGCGGATGACTATATAGATATATAGAAATAGTGCAATTCAAATCACAAACTAATCAATTTCCAACACATTTCATCTCACCTTCCTGATCGGAGTGACAAACAAACGATACAATGACAATACGACTTTTAGGATTTCTTTAAAGCATATCAAACTATTAAAATATCTAAAATAGCTGACGGGATGGGTTCGCTTCATGTTTGCGGAGTGCGTGTCTGTGTTCGATGTATGGAATCCGCTTCAATCTAAATCTCATTTTACAATAAACCCAAAGAAAAATATTTCATTCTAAGGACGAAAGTGGCTAAGACAGCCAGAAGTCCAATCTAGTGGCCCTGCGGGCCAGGATAACTACTTTGTTGTTGTTGTAGTTTTTATGAACTACACGACAATTCTTTAGCATGAAATTATAGTGTTTGTATTGCTTAACCCTATACTTTAATTATGGTCTTTACGGCAATATTTTAACAACTAACTGTTCGCATTCACATGTCGTCGGAAGCTCATTATCTCTTCAGTCACTAATCTAGTACTGTCTGTGGCGTCACCAAGTGTCTCCAGTTATACTAAAATCGGATCATTTTTAGTGACTCAGCGACTCAGAAATAGGTGACTCGTTCAGAAACTTAACATGGATGTCACGATTCACTCGATCGTGATCCAAATGACTCGGTGACCTTATCTTCACCAAAATGGCCAAACCAAGTGATTCACTCGTATTTTGTGACCCAGGGACACCATGATGACATCTTGACCCAATTGACCCTATAACCCATTCTTAACCTTGAAAGTGACAGTGAATCATTTTTTGCACTTTCATTAATATTAAATACACTTCATTTTTTGAGAAATTTTAAATATAGGAATGTTTGTATCTTATTCAATACTTCAAACGCATAATCTTTCCAGAATAGTCTTTCCGAGGGAGGGTTATTTACACGTCCGTAGGGTATTTTTCATTCTTTGCGTGGATAATGACACTGTTTTTACATCTTATTATTATTTTTAGGATCTTTTCAGTGCGACATGTCTCATGCTCTGGGGAGAAACAAATCGCAAGCATAGAACCGGTGAGACGGTATAGAATTTCAACCGAACAGGCCGATTGACTTGGTGCCCATTTTCACCTCTGCTTAAGTTGGTAGGTTCCAATTTACCAGCAACTCACAAATCTGCTTTTACACTCATACTAACAGATGTTCTTCAGACAAAACATATTAAATATGACCTAAACTCAAGTAATCTAACATAAAGCTAGTTTTCCGACTAATAATATACAGTGTACGTTAACCACGCCTCCTCAATATGATAACAATGTGACCAACCAATCGAAATTTACACCTTTTTAGGGCCATGTCACCTTCTTGCTACTTCAAGATGAGGAATATCCTTCTCTTCTTGCTGCTGACCAACAAGGCTTGCCTTTCACAACCGAACCTATCAGTGACATGGATGTCGAGGGTTTCGCCATTTTTTAAAAAAAACTAGCCGTGTCATTCACCATGATGAGTCCATCTCCCAGGCAAGACTTCCAATATGTTCGCTGCACTTAACACCGAACCGGCTGATCATAAAGAAATTTCAAAAAACAGATCTTCCAAGACCCCCCCAAAACCTCCTGCTATATTTGTTTATGGAATTACACATAAATATCAATTCAGTAAAAACTTATCTCCAGTCTGGCAAAATCGTCCATTAATAAAGCACACCTGTGATTTTATTAAATTTCAAACGCACTCCAAACTGATTTTGACAAAATTCAGAGTTACTGCTTCCAGCAGAAACTGCAATTTGTCACTGAGCTTCGTAAACCAAATCGTCCACTTAAGGTGGTACTAAGGAAATTGCCTCTTGACACACCTACCTCTGACATCTATGAAGATCTTGCTGTTCTTGGGTATCCAGTCATTGCAGTAACACAATTACATGGTCAAGCTAAACTTCCATATGCATTGTTCATTGCTTCTCTTCGTAAAGAGGAAAATGTTCAGGCCATCTACAAGTTGAGCATGTCATAATTATGTTGTGCAAGTTGAACCTTATAGGGGTCTAGATGTCCTCCAGTGTTTTAAATGCCAGAGCATTGGCCACGCCCAAATATCTTGGTTTGATTTCCCACGATGTGTGATATGTGGTGGTCAACATATAACTAAAGAATGCTTAAAGAAGACCAGAGACGAACCGGCGTGCAGCATTAATTGCGGCGGTGATCATCCAGAGAACTATTGGGGCTGTAAGATTAAGCAAACCCTTCTTCAAAGACGTAAAATTGAATCCCGTGACAAGATCTCTAGAGCTGAATCTACCATCCACCCTACTGGAAGAATTCGTACTTCTCCAGCACTTGCTGCTCCATCCTCTGACACTAGTCTTGGAGATACAATAAAAGACCTCTTCTACATATTAAAAAAAATCAGCCAGTGATTAACTCACCAGCATTTGTCAAGATCTTATCACACTTCGTTCCACCACGAACTTTTTCGACATGATTCCAATCTTCATTGATATCCTGCAGAAGATCTCTGCTAGGAGAAATTAATGCTGACCCCCTGCCATAATTTCTCGGTATAGCTGCTACAAATGATGATAGTTTAACTACAGACTTCTTATCTGCCTTGTGCTACAACATCATTTGGTGATTCAAGTTCCATCAGCTAACTGAAGCCAACCAACTACCCCTTTTCCTCTTCCCTCCTACTTTTCCCTTTCTCTATCATTTTAGAACTCTTCAAAATACAAGAATCATCAGGGAAGCGAAAGTTGCACCCTGTTCAATAAAATACTTAACTCATTCCTCCCAGTCTCACTACTTATGGAAGGCATGAAACTCCGTTCAAGCAAAATATTAGTCAAGAAAATGTATGTCTGTCTGTCCATTCGTCATGTTAAAAAGACGGTGCTAATGCACAACAATGAATCTATGCGAATCGATACTTGAAAATATTGCAAAAATAAATACTCGAACGAGTCAGTAGTGAAAATACTAATTTAGGCTATTGCATATTTCTTTCCCTTGTTTATGGAAGAACCGTACTCCTCTAAGTTCAGTGACGAATCACTGTGAAAATTGAATGAAATCCACCTACTACGAACCATTGATATGATGAAACAACGTGTCCGTGTCGGTTTGAACCATCACATATTGATAACAGATTTCACGGCCTATAATGAAACTAAATATATTTCTCGAGCACCATGTTTCTTGTGTAGAATGAAATAGCTGAATACTTTATAAACATAATGAGAACTACAGATTCAAATATTATCATTAAAACATTATGAAAACTGTGTAGTACCCTTGTGTACATTGTTTTTGTTCTTTCAGGTTCGATGTACTTCTACAGGTTTAGAGAAACTATTTTATTATGGTCCATATGCTTATATTGGGAAATAAGCATTAGTCTGGTTGAATTAACGCACAACTTCTATAATTTTTGCTAGAATCTATGTCGGTTCAAGATGAACACATATAAAGATAAATGTGTATGCCAGAAGGTATGTTTTAAGAAGTGTGTGTTCATGAAACAATGGTTGTATATTTGGATCAATGTCGGCATCTGTGTCGTGCATTGAGAACTAAGAAAATCTTGTGAATAAAGTGATCCGTATTTTATGGTACAATTTAGATTTATTTCTAGGCTTCAGTTTAGTATCTGCTTCTTGCTACGTTTTGGTTTTATGAACATTATTAGTTCAATTGATATTGTTTGAAGTGAAAGACACTTTAAGGGTTACCTCAGTGATTCTGGCCAACACTAATTAGCGTATTTTAGATTTACATATTGAATATGACAAAACCCTTATCATTGGT
>JAGDQP010020946.1:8674-32475 GCA_022664845.1 Lepisma saccharinum | reverse complement strand
TAGAGAAAGTACTACTGTGACGTCAAGATTATATCTAGCCCTATTTAAGAAGAGAAAACTTACATGGCTTTTCGCTTTAAAAGATTCGATCTTTACATGAATAATAACTTCTTTAAAAGTTATTTCAGACGAGGAAAAGTCATCCTTAATTTTACAATCAGATATTAAGTTTGTCTTCCTAAAAGAACATGAATTTCCTCTAACCAGATTTTCATCTTTACATGAATAACAACTTACTTCATCAGAACCTTATTTCACATAAGGGAAAGTACAACGGTCTTATTTTTGGGAATCAGACAATTACTTCCTCATAGAAATCAGATAAAATTCCACTTTCTAGCAGTCACGTGAACAGTCCCTCGTTTCATATTTGTATTGCCCGTGTCATATTTTAACTTAGAACATCATACCAACAACATTTTAGTTCCATATGAATCAACAAAGGTGTAACATTCATCTCGTAATTTATTTAATAAAAGGTAACTTTTTTTTTATTAACTCAATTTCTCGATATTTTTACCGTAAAATGTTAATGTGGATTTTAATACTTAGCAGCTAAAGTCAAATCGTGACGGGTCGTAGTCCAAAGTAACTAGACTGGCAGTCTGTTGTGGTAGGCCATCAGCTCGAAGGTCCCGGGTTCGAGTCCCGGCAGGGGCATGGGTGTGGATTTTAATACTTAGCAGCTAAAGACGAATCGTGACGGGCCGAAGTCCAAAGTTACTAAACTGCCAGTTTACGGTGATAGGCCACCAGCTCGAAGGTCCCGGGTTCGAGTCCCGGCCGTATGACGTCATTTTCCCCAAAAAAATCATACGTAGTGTTATACAAACATCTCCTAAGTCACCTCAAGCGAAGTACATAGATTATTACGGCCGGCATCTTAAATTTGCGTCACTCTTCAATTATGAGGTCTCGGTTTCGAGTCCCGGCCTATGACGTCATTTTTCTCCCAAAAATTCATACGTAGTGTTATACAAACATCTCCTACGTCACCTCAAGCGAAGTACGTTGATTATTACGGCCGCCATCTTAAATTTGCGTCACTCTTCGATTATGTCATCACTTTTTTCCCACCCAAAATTCAATCGTAGTCTTGTACGAACGTCCACACCACGTCATGGGGTCAACTACCTGCCACGGGGCGGTCAACAACCTACCACGTCAATTCAACCACGTCATGGTTGCTCCTGGAAGGCAGGCAACCCGCAATTTTCTAACGAGTACGACCGTCTTCTACTAACGTTTTACCAAGTAAGGTACGGCGCTCGGAAGAAAGCATACTCGTTTCGATGTTTATCACATGCACGCACGCACACACAAAATAACGTAAATAACAACATAATATCAGAAATTATAAAGGATAAATATCGTGCCCTATTTTTCAGAACTGATAGAAACAGACCTTTTCTCTTGTTTTTTCATGCATAACGTTAGTGTTCTATGGAATTCATTAAGAAAGAAATAAGAAAGAAACCATAGGTTTTAAGTTCATTTTTTATTCTCCATGTTCGGTAAGGATCTTTTCTATTGGACAATTTGAATTAAACTTTTCAATACACTTCAACTAGTGGCCCACCTAAAATAAATATGGTGTTAGGTTTCCTGTTTTGGTGTTTGAAATACGACTTGCTTACGTTTTTTTATTATTTGCCACACACTACAAGAAATCATGAACATCTTTCCAGAACCCAGGACAGATGAACCCTATGACATGTGATAATGTTTCCTCTTAAAGAAACGAAAATTCCAACCCTTGCTCGTTCACGCACACACTCTCAGAATCACACACCGCCCACTCTACGTTAGTTGGGTGGCCTATCTTGTAGGCTAAGAGAAAAATCGTGTATAACAAAGTCATGTGAACATTATTTTGGTCATGATAGTACAGTAGTGTACAGCGTAAGTTTAGTTTAGTATGCTACAGTAACTGCGGCATGATTCTCAGATCCACTCACATGGTTTGCACAACTGGGAACACCTTCGCTCCAGTGGTATATTTACAGAAGCCAAAGAAATTCAAGTGAAGGATATAATGATTTCCCCTTCCTTTCCACGTTTTAAAAATATTCAAATTGTGCGTGTGCAAGACTCTTGCAGACTGGTCTTGGTCTTGCAAGTCTGGGCTTGGTCTTGTATGCAAGACAAGGACCAAAACTGCAAGACCAAGACTCTTGCGCTCATCACTAGTTGATTTCAGGTTCATTTCGTTGATTAACCGTTATCGGTTGAAAAAAATATATTTAGTTTTAAACCACTGCGTTGATGAGATGTTAATGCAACGTGTATTTAATATGTTATTTTCAACTATGGTATAGATTTTGTTTAATGTGTTTCTTACTAATGTTATGTCAAAAAAATATAATAAATACTAATTGAATGACACAAACTAAATTTTATGTTCTCACGTGCACGTTGAAAACCGATTCAATTTTAAATCATATTTCAATGAAGTTAGAATTTCGTTGATACGACGTACTTTCAACTATCATTGATACTAAGTCCTAGATTTCGTTTCACGCGTGTATTTCTAATTTAATTGCTTAAAAATTATAATGAAAATGTTCATGCTCTCATTTGCATGTTGAAAAGATTGGATTTCAAACTATATTTCAAGGACCATTTAATTTCGCTGATAGGGCGTTAATCTATGACATAGATTTCTCTTTATATTTGTTTTCTAAGGTGGCATATTACACTTACTGAAAAATTTATATTACAAATTTAATAGTGCAGCAATGATCAAAGTGTTAAAGAAGAAAAACTGCGCATAAAAAAGAAAGAAGGAAAGTATTCTTTATTTTTATTTGTACATGATGGTGAACAACGCATAACAACTATGTATATTGTAGACTGCCTATTAATACAGATACCGTAAAAGAGCAGCGAACTCGCAACGTGAATCCATGGATGAGGGGATAAGACGAAGAGCTACTAACGAGAAGTGTAGAATGTTCTTGTGTTCGAACTCCCACAGCAGCCGCTGGGATTATTTACTGTTGGAAAATTAACACCCTATATCATGAGAAAAGCAACGGATAAAATGAAACTACATGAGTGTATACCAATAGACAGCATTCATGCTTTGTTTTGGCCCACTAAACCCATTTCTTTTCAACCATTATTCAATGTCAAATAAACCGTTGAACAGGAGGACATTTCGGTACATTTGCATCGTTAACATAACGTTTCGGTACTGATGTTTTTTAATCCACGTATTTTCAACGATTGTGTGCTACTGGAGTTCGTTCACCGAATTTCACACTTTCTCTTTTCAATTTTTGGAGTCATCTGCAAGACAGCGTATCGTGACAAATCAACGAGCTACTCCATCGTGAAAGATCAACGAGCTACACCATCTCCAGCAACCAATTCAAGCATATACCTGTGGCTGTTGAGCTCAATATGCGTTGCAGGGTCCATAAGGATCTGAGAAAAATAGGTTTGTATGTCCGCTCAAAAGTATACCACAGGGATATATTGTTGGACGTAAAATCCCAACATTGAGGAGAACTATCTCCTAAACGAATAACGGTAGCTAAAAACTGACTTCAGATTTGGATTTCGTGAAACAAACTAGCCCAAAACGATATGTCACATGACCCAATTTCCATTAAATTTGTCGATCAAATTCCAAGATGGTGGCTTTAAAGATGGCTGCCATGATTCTCATCTCCCGCATTTGGTAACGCAGCATCTACCTTACTTCTATTCAATATTTTGTCTCACTACCTTCACGCGTTTACGACTTACAAGGTTGTTTCTAGTCTTTTGTATTATACAGTATTCGAGTAGTCACTGGTCAGTTTGGAGAGGAAGATGGCAATTCACAGATGAATGATCGTCCTTTCTGATCTCAACGTATCACATTCTTCAAGAAAATTATGTTTTCGAACCATAATTTTTGTTCGAGCAAAAGAACAGCCCCTTGTAATCATAAATCAATTTTCTTTGTTCATTGTATTAACATTTAATTTCCACTGATTCTAGAACTATTCTGTTGTATATACTGTTTTCAGGATGTAGAATTCGCGTTTCTTCAAACAGTACTTCTGTGTCGAATAAACCGTTGAACAGGCAGACATTTCGGTACATTTACAACGTTAAAATTACATGTCGGTACTTACGTTCAGTCCACGTATTTTCAACGTTTGTTTACTACTGAGGGAAGAGGAAAATCAAGGTAAACGTTATGCGATGTTTCCATTTGTGAAAGGCATTCATAATAAACAAAATATGGAATTTAAAAAGTACAATATACAAGGTGTGTTTGTTCTAAATAGAAAAAATAAAACAGTTCCTCAGAATCCATAAGGGCACACTTGAACTTAAGATCCCGGGAGCGTATAAGATAAAATATGAATGGAAGCGTGTTATATTGGGCAGACTGATTGTACAGAGCAATGCAGAATGAAATAACGTATTAGAGCACTGAAGTATGGTTATTTAGATAATATTAACCGTTCCATACTTCAGTGCTCTAATACGTTATTTCATTCTGCATTGCTCTGTACAATCAGTCTGCCCAATATAACAAGCTTCCATTCACACTTTATCTTATACGCTCCCGGGATCTTAAGTTCAAGTGTGCCCTTATGGATTCTGAGGAACTGTTTTATTTTTTCTATTTAGAACAAACACACCTTGTATATTGTACTTTTTAAATTCCATATTTTGTTTATTATGAATACCTTTCACAAATGGAAACACCGCATAACGTTTATCTTAATATTCCTCTTCTCTTAGTTCTCTTCCACGTTGAAAATACGTGGACTAAACGTAAGTACCGACACGTAATTTTAACGTTGTAAATGTATCGAATTGTCAACCTGTTCAACGGTTTATTCGACGTTGAATACTTTGAGAAGAAACAGGTTGAAATCAAGAAGTGGACGATGAAGAAACAGGTTCACTTGGCCAAAACAGAGCTGTCTATTGACATACACATTTAACTACATTTTGTCCGTTGCTTTCATCATGATAATTAATTTTCCAACGGTAAATTATCCAACGGTCTACTACAGGGTTCGAAGCTGGAACGTTCCGCACTTGGCGTTGGTAGCTCGACACGCTATCATTTTTTAAAAACTTCGTTCGCTCTAACCGAGCTTTACTTGTTCAACTTGTTATACCTTTTTTAACTTTGTGGAACTTATTCTCTCTTAAATCTAAGTTAAAATCACGCAAACAAACACCCATGTCCGAGGCGGTATTCGAACCCATGATCTTGTAGTCGAAAGACAAGCGAGTTTAACCGCTCGAGTACCTTGATCCGCTACCATTCAAGGACAGGTTGGCCTTGAGAGTCACTGTTCTTTTGCTTTGCCCTTTATTTTACGAAAAAGTAAAAGGCAGTCTTCAATGCAGTCGCAAATCCAGTGCCGTCGTTTTACTATCATGTGAGAATAAGAATAAAGAATACTTCTCTTCTTTCTTTGTTACATGCATTTTTCCTTCTTTAACACTTTGATCATCGCTGCACTATTAAATTTGTATTTCTCAATAAGTGTAATATATCGTTTTAGAAAAACGCATATATTGCGAAATCTATGTCATACTTGAAAAGGAAAGTTGAAAATACTTCACAATAAATTAATATTAACGAAATTGAATGTTCGTGGAAATATAGTTTAAAATTCCATCTGTTTTCAACATGCAAATGAGAACCTGACAATTGCGGTTAAATTTATTCTATTTGTTTTTAAGAACAATTTTTATGCAATTAACTTGGAAAGATAATCTAGAGCACAGCTCAATATAATAATTAAAAACACGTCACATTAACGTCCTATCAACGAAACCAAATTTTACTTGAAATATAGATGGAAATTCACCGTGTTTTCAACATGCAAAAGAGGACACAACATAATAGTTAATGGCACTCAATTAGCTTTTAATTACAAATTTTATTCTATTAAATTAGAAAGAACCCCATGAAACGAAATCTATACTATAGTTGAAAATAACAGTTGAATCCAGGTTGAACTAACATCTTATAAACAATAACATGTCTTTGTTGCAATTTGATTTAAAATTAAACGTACTTTTTTCAACCGATAACGGTTAATCAACAAAATAAAAAATCAACGTTTCGTTTGTGTGCTACTGGGGTAAGGACAAACGTGAACTTAAGATGCCGGGAGTGTATAAGATAAAGTGTGAATGGGAGCGTGTTATATTGGGCAGACTGGTCATACAGTGCAATACAGAATGAAAGAACATATTAGAACACTGAAGTATGGTTATTCAGAAAAGTCAACCGTTGCAGAATACTCTGTTGAAGAGAGACATAAAATACTGTTTGAAGAAACGCGAATTATGCATCCTGAAAACAGGACATACAACAGAATAATTCTACAATGGTAATACAATGAACAAAGAAAATGGATTTGTACTTAGTGATAGGTGGAAGGTACTTTTGAGTGGCATATCGAAGTCAGATGGACGGGCATAGCAATTTGGACAGGGTCAAAAAAGAATTTTAAATTTAAATAAATAACACTAGATTAAATGTATATTTTCACACCGTTAGAATTTACATAAAAATGTTATAACGTTTATATAATTTTAATTGTAATTTAATGTCAAACCAATTCCTCCGAAGATGTGAGTAGCATGGCTTACGATACGATCCTAGGGTTCAAAATAAATAAACCACAACGAATATCCTAAAACGAGTTTTATTAGTATAATGTCAGACGTACGTTGTGAAAATCTTAAAAGATGTTATATTGTAGTTTAAAACTATGACTAAAATTCATATAAGTAGTCAAGTTATCAATGCCAAATTATTTCCTGTTGTCTTTCAACAATAATCTAAATGTGTTGGAGATTAATTTGAGGACGGGTAAATGCAGAAATGTATTTTCTTCTGCGAAATTTCTGCGCCTACCGGGAACACACTTCAATTTTTTCTATTTTGCTTTAATGTATGTGTGAAGCTGTAATCCATACCTATCAACATGTGAATTGATTGTTTTAATCAGTCAAGACCAGTATTGTAAAGAAATTAATTCGTGTGGAGTTCGATAAATGTTATTTTCACTTTCTTTGTATGTCATTATTTCCTGTACAAACGTTGGCAATAAGTAAAATTTTGTCACATACTGTATGTACATTTATTTCTATAAATCTCTATAGTCGAAATTATTAACCAATATATATATATATATAATCGTAACGTAACAGTTATTCATTCAACGTAAGTATAATTTAGAAATAGCAGAACTTTAATGTTACGTTTACCAATTTCTCATTTCTGGTATGACATGGATCCGTTCGATAATAGAAATATTTTCCTATATCTCATTTATTGGTATTCTATATTTGCTAACTAAAGCTTCTTTATTACTTTAAAATCGTAATGTTTTTTCTCTCTATTTCAGAATATTATTTTTAATCTAAATCCCAAACTAACAATGTAAGAAACTATGTTAATATCATATTAATATTCTTGTTCTTGTACTGAAATCGGAAAACCTGAGTACGCATTTCAAGTGAGTCAAAAGACTGCAATTTTTAGTCTATCGTCCTTCGAGACTCTCAAGACGATACCGAGACTAACATATCGAGACCGAGACTAAGATCGGAATTATCAGATAGAGACAATACCAAGACCAGGACTGCCTTTAAAAATTCGAGACGAGAACGAGACGGATGTCAGTCTCGTCTCGTCTCGATACCATCCCTATTCCCATGGATATCCTGTGCTGTGTGATTATGTATTATCATATTGTTCAAAATCAATGACTGTCACAGCCAAGCGGAATAATAATAGGAATTGAAAATATATCCTATTGATATATTTTCCAGGAATATTAAATATATTCCTTTTCTGGTGAATAAACCATTATTCATTTTATTTTAATACTCATATAGGTATAAAAATAAATCTCATGCAATCTGTGGTCTTATTCTGAGCAGCAATATCATTTCTGCTGCTCAAATTTCCCCTTCGCATATCATAGCACGTCTGGCACAATCATTTTCATGAATTGCGACATAATATGAAAGTCCCAGAACAACTTTAATAAATAAATCCTTCTCATCTCACGAAATTCAAGTAAAAGGAATCACATACAGGTAAAATCCCGTTATAACGAATGTTACAGGACTCGGAATTTTATTTTGTTAGAACGAAAATTCGTTGTAATGAACATTGTATTTGAGAAGAAGAATTCGGCGGGGATTTCGGAAAACTTCGTTCTAACGAATATTTCGTTCTAATGACGTTCGTTGTAAAGCATGTTTACATGCATTTGAAATCCTGAAATAATATTTGATTATATATACTGAAGCTGTGAATTACATTTGCAAATCAGAGAGAGAATCTTGTCGCGTATAAGTACGGACTTTGGAGAAGCACAGCACCATAAAAAGAAGAAAAATGGAATTTACAAAATTAAAGCAAAAATAGGAAAACTCCACTGAATATTGTGTAGGCTTTATTTTAAAAAATACGTATATCAAATAACTCATTCTATTGTAAATTTGTAGCCTAAATCAATGCTTGATCCACTTGGAAATGACATATTTTAACAAAAAAAGAACTAAAAAAATACATTTGGTTGCACAACTACTACTGAATGCGATCAATAACAGTCAATTTCATTAACAGTAAATCAACCAACGTGCGTATTTCTCATCAGTCATCACCCATGCTTGATGAAACTTGAATTCTGGGCGAAAATACCCTCTCAGAGACATGTATTTCTATAAATAGAACTAAGTGGACAAAACCTCTGTATAATTCAATTCACAAATGGTTGAAATGTCTATGTGCATGTCCTATTTCACTCCTAGACATGATCTGAGTCAGAAATTCTGTTCAAGTAATCCAGGTAAATCCAGAATAAAGAAAACTACATTTATATTTAAAAAAAAACCGTTTCTGAAATGCTAATAAGTACAGTCAATTATATTAAGGACAAGCAATTTTATTACTAGCTAATGTACCATGCACTCGAAATCTGTAGAGACAAGTGTACTTTTTGTTGCCGTGATTCGATAAGATTTGAAGGCGCAAGTATTGATAAGGTCTTGATGGGGTCACCTGAAAGAAAACATATTTACATTATAACTTTTCTAAATGATAGAGATTTCAAGATACTATTAATAAACAAAAATATGTAGAAACATTTTAAAATACACAAAAATATATTACTAAAGAGGATTGAAAAACTTTGATCTATCAAAATACTGGATGTACGAAATGTCTTGATTAAGAGGAAAATTATAAACATTAAAAGTTATACTAACAAGGGAATCTTTCTTGCTTGAACAAAAATTCTAGTTCGAAACTATGTTTTTCCTGAAGAATATGATACGCTGAGATCAGAAAGGATGATTATTCATATGTAAATTGCATAGAGTTATAAAATATCTACTAGAGTCAGGACTGGTGATGTGAACGCGACGCCACTTGAAAGTTAGCCGGGAGTATGTTCGTATGGCAAAATAACACGTATTGTGAGCTGTTATGCTTCGCCCCTTTGGCATTGTTTGTATTTGAGAAGAAAACGCCGGTTTCCTGTGCAGATTATAGCTGTATTGAGAGATTTAAGAAAGGAAGTAACGTATCGTTTCACAAATTAATGATCATGAGCGATTCCACGCGTCACGCACTGACATTTAGAATACACTTTTCGACTTAAATTGCCTTATAACTTCTGTTATAATTGCAACAAAGGCGATTTCAGCACACCGTTCGATAGAGGAGACACTGAAGAATACGTTCCCGGTGAAAGAACACGTAATCAATAAGAATACAATATATTATTTAATGTTAAAGTTGTCGCCACGCACTGACATTTTTGCAACCCGCACTTACACTCTGACATACATTTCCTCCAAATGCTCTGAAATTATGGATCCCCCGCCCAAAAAAAATCCAAAAATATAACATCCAAGATAATTGTGTGAAGTTAAATTTACATTAAAAAAAATCAGAATATATTAATATAATAAACGTGTAGGAGAAAAAACACAGCGTCACGCACTGACATGTTTTCGTCACGCACTGACGTCTGTAAATTATTAGATTATTTTATCTTATAAGTATTGCTTTATTTTTGTACATTCTGATATAAATAAACTAACGGACTCAATTACATATCTTATAAAATATAATACGTGGCGAAAATTTTTATGTTCCAAAAGTTAATTTTTTATAATCAATATTAGAGCAATTCTACGAATAAGTGAAGTCCTGTAGTAAAAAGTGAAACATTCAGTGAACATTTCGCAGATTAGTGCAATCAGCTCTTGGAAGGTACCCAGAGCCGCAAGTGTGAGGGACCAAAGGATGCACATACCTCCCAGGGATTCAGCCGGAATTTTCAGTTTGGGGGTATAAAGTAAAAATGGATGGTGTAAGTGCAGTTTTGCACAGTTTCTATCGTTTTCGACGGTAAAAATTTGTAAGTTGACAGTGCCTTCGAGAATTTAGGGGTGACTTCCCCCTTATGGGAGTCTGGGAGAATCACGCCCAAAACACAGGACTGGATACGACAAATGAAGATAAGGAAAGGGCGTTGTACATTTTTGGCTCATTCGAAGGGGCGCCAAGATCGGATATTGCTCCCCTTGCAAAAATCCAAGCTGCAGCCCTGGGTATACGATGTGTGTTTACTAAAAATACTTTAACAAGCCTTAGTACAAATTCATAGTGAGCTTCTGTCGTTAGATTATTTAAAAAGTTAAAAAAATATGATGGTACTAATTCTAATTATGAGTTTTAGAGCTAAAAATGTTGGAATGCAAAATTAAAAATATATACGTATTAAGTATTTTATCTTTCATATATTGACATAAATTAATGACCTATTTCTGTTTAATCTTATTTATGGCCTGGCAAGTATTATAATTTAAACTTGATTGCATGATCATGTCAGTATGTCAGGCTCTTTTTCTCTTCCTATATGCTGTTACTACTTACAACGTGATCTTGTTTTAACAAAAATAGAACTTCAAACATTCTCCTATTAAGTAATACATTATATAGTTTTGTTGGACCCACGTTTTGAGAGAGTTTGGGAAATGTATATCTTAGTGTAAGTGCAGGTTGTGAAAATTTCATTGCGTGACGGGAACTTTAATATTATTTAATAAATAGTATTTTTAATATATACGTGTTATTTAATCGAGAACGTGATCCTAAGAACTTCTGCTAGCATATCATATGCCCAATATTTGCATTTCTGAATCTCTCGGAGATATACCGTAATTACATTCGAAAAGTATATTCTGTATGTCAGTTTGTGACGCGTTGCATTGCTTGTTAATGTTTTACACAAATTTGTTGTAATTAATAAAATCGTTTGAAATACTTTCTGTTCACCATTTGACTCTAATGCACCACATGAAAGCACTTTGCTTCTCACCAAATATTCTGCAGCATACAGTACTTTTCATAGTACATTCGAAGTAGCACACTCATCATAATGTGAGAGCGTCACCTACTGACCATACTGTAATAATGATTTATAAAAATCAATTGTGATTAGAAAAATAGTTCCGAATAAATTTTGTTGAGCATTATAGACCCTAAAACACCATGCAAAAGGAATGTACTTTTTATCAATTATTCTGCAGTGTATAGTAGTATATGTGAAGAATTTACATTTTTTTCGCGGCTTCTGATTGAACGAGAGATTTTTGGACATCTCAGCTCATAGGACCTGTCATTGGCTGTTACCCTCCCCCTCCCTTGCCTGCTAACGGAAGTCTATTGGAAATTGTCTTTGCAGACTTAACCGAAGTTTATTCGGTAATGTTCATAGATGTCGAAGTCTAGGTTTGATTGGTATTTTTAATGAAAATGATTATTGATTTGATTAATTATTGAATAAATCGAAGATGTCTGATTTCTACCGCCATGTTGTCGCCAACGCCTCAGTATGAAACCACCATCGTCGCTCGCCATCGCCGGTCCTTTGCCGTTTGTCCGCTTTGGTGGCTTGCCCTCGAAACCCTTTTGCGAAAACCGTAGAACGCGATAAGTTAAATGTATTATAGGATCTTAATTTTTATTAAGGAACTAGATTTATTTCTAGGAGGGAATCATCATTTTTGTTTTGACGGAGAATGGTTATGCATTTGCTGTCATTGTGCAGCACATATTTTCCGTTGAATTTAGTAAGGAAAACCACTTACACATGTAATTTTTACTGCTATATCTCTCCATGTTATGGTCACGATTTGCGCATGCGCAATCTACGTACTTGCGTATTTTGCAGCTTTTATGATTGGAGGAATATTTATTTATTTTATAACTTTGGTCCTTGGGGGAACGTGCTGAAACATGCCCCGGCTTTTCTTGGAATTTAAGTGCGCAGGTGTCTATAGATCACAGCCGGGTGGGAAACGGTATTTTTGTTTATAGCTTGTTTGTACTCAATCCCTTTTCGGTGGACCTCTAATAAAATATAAGGCCGTCAAGATTGGATGCTATCATTTTTCTTTTGAAGCGAGATCCTTACCTTTTTATTAATGTAAACACCCGCTTTAGAAGGACTTCTACCTGAACGGTGCAATAAACCAGGAGAGTAGTTGTGAACAAACCCTAATTGTTTTATTGCAAGTAAATCATTGTGAGAAGACGTTGAAAATAGATTTATGTCCCTGTATTGTCGGCTTTCCTAGCAATTAGGATATTTTGGAATTTTGCTTGTTATACTCACAAAGTGGTTATATTGAACCTTCTGTGTCATTTGTTTTGCTTTTAAGTTTTATAACGAAACCTCAAATATATGATTGTCTGAGGCGGTTTAGGGACTCAGAGAAGAGGTTTTATTACTAACTCGACCATCTTAGGGTATTTTGTTACTTCTGCGACAGATAATTCTAAAAAATGAAAAATAGAAAATATGCGGTAGACCTAGGTCAGAAACATAATTAATTAACGGTGAACGCGAATAGAAGGAATGAGTTTATGACCAATTTATTGAATTGACTTGGTTAGATTTATGGTGCTATTTACAACGGAACAATTTTTGGCGGAACACATGGAGAAGAAATAAAAGAATAGAGACGGGTTTATTACTTTAAGGAAGAAAAAAGAAAAAGTTGAAATTTTTAGTAATACCGTTGCTTAAAGATCCCATGGATGGTTTTCGAACAATTTAAAATTGGGAAGGAAGATTTCCAGAAATATCTTTTAGGTCACTAAAGAAAAGAATGTTCTAGAGAATTTACATTTCTATAACTATTCACAAGTGAGGCTTGTGGATTTATTGTTTATTCAGTTTCGTTCTGGAACTGTGCAGACGAATTGTACCATCCCCATACATTCTTCAATCCTTTTCGTTCCACCATGTCGGTCTGAGCCCCAGGGCTGGGTTGCAGGAAAATACTTAAGTGTAAAATCTGACTTAAGTCAGACCATCGAGCTCTACATAATACTGGAGTGACTACTTAATGTTAAAGATAGACGCGAGAGCAAAGGTTTAAACTAGTTTGTCCACTTCCAGTCGAGGACTTCTGAAAATAGGTTTGGAGAAAGTGAATCCCCTTGCCTTAACCTTTTACAGTTTAGCAATTTTCACTCTCTTGATGTAATCTAGTGACAGTAGTGGCAGTCAGGTAAATGTTTCATGATTAGTGAACTATAAATGAACTGGTGAGGTTCGAAGGATAAGACCTACAGTATTTTAGAAAAGTAGGCTGGGAAGCACTGCACTTAATGGACCCCTTTGGAGGTTGAACCCGTGACCAAAGGTATAAAAAGGAAGTGCTCTAACCTGTCAGATACCTCAACGTCATGTTTCGTAGTAATTTAATCTATGCACTTTCAATACTTCAATGTTCGAGTAGTTTAATTATTGGTGTCAAAGAGACCGAGTCGAAAACTTTTTCATAGTGGAAGTTCATATTAATTACCCGTTCTGCATATCTTGATTTAATACTTGTATGTAGTTTATTATGCTAAATCTAGGAGGAAGCTCAACTTGTTCTCTGTCCTACTTAAATTCAAATTTTCTTTAAATATGATTCAGATTCTTCTTTAGCGATAAAACTAAAAGCTAAGTTAAGTTGTAGTAATATGATGCGAGTTCTATTCGCGTACAGGCCAGCTTTTTCATTATTTTCTAAATTACCAAAATCGATTATTAATATCATTTTACTTATAAAATCAAGAAACTTGATCCGGAGTCGGCGGCATTTTCATTTTTGCAGCAGATGTTCACGAAACTGTCGGCATCCAAAATGAAGGCCGGGGTGTTTACAGGTCCACAGGTGAGGAAACTGGTTTAGTCAGACGAATTTCCATCCTTACTGACCACGACAGAGAGAGCAGCTTTGATGTCATGTGTCGCAGTGATACAATGTTTTCTGAGAAATCACAGAGCTCCCAATTACGAGGAAGCTATTGCAGAATTTAATTGACGCTTACTGAAAAATGGATTGCGTTATGTTCGTCAACTAGCACATGTTGCATTCTATTTTGGATTTTTCAAAGATAAATTGGGGGACTTTTCGGAGCAACAGCGAGAGAGATTTTATCAAGACATTTTCCATTCTGAACGACGTTATCAAGGACAATATAATTAAAGTATGATGGGAGACTACAGCTGGGGTTGATCAGGGACAGTGTCGTACTCGTTGTGCGTAAAAGTAGAGAAAGTGTTCATTTCCAACATCTTCCAAAATTAATACTTTCACAGAGCAAAGGGTAAGTCTGTAACCATTCACATGTGTTTTTATACTTCTTACCATCTGTAATCTTGTTATAACATATTGTTAAGCTACATTCATGTAATGCATATCCTGTACATTCACGCTACGGCTTATTTTATATAAAAATTTCAAAACATCTCCTATATACCCAGTCTCGGAACAATGGTTTGGTTTATGTGTAATGTCTCGTCAGTATGAAATAGGAAATTCATATTATTAAACAAGGACATGTTATTACGCAACATATTATTAAGTTTAAAATTTATTACATAGTGAAATATATTTCGATTTAAGTTACTACAATTGAACCATCAGTCTGGCCATTGACCATTTACAAATATACTTTTCCAGACCGATCCGACGAATATATGTTAACAAGGTTTTAGAAAAGGATACCATGTTAGAATATAATTTATGAACAATGTCTTAGCAATATTACGTTAGAATTTCACCATGACTATGTAGAGCTATCGAATTAAATGATTTTACTACATATATGACATGTATTAACATCTCCATATGTTTATGAGTAAATATATTAAAGTTGTACCGATTTTATCACACCGATTTTATTCAAGTGTTGTGTAAATTCCATACAAACAATAAAAGATAACATACTCTAAATCTAAAGGCCGAATATGCTTAATCTTGTGGATGAAAGATGCTTTACGTGGACGAATGGATGGACTTGTAGTATCAAAGATCGGCACTCCTTCTATTTTTGAAGAAACACTAAGATTTTTTCGTTCATCTAACTATAGAAATGAAACAAAGGATTTGTAGTACCAAGAAATTTTATTGTCCGTTTTTCATAAATTCAGTTTCATAACCTGTAGAAACATTGACATTGCAAGTAGCAAAACTTTTCTGAACGTTAAATATGTGATAATAAAATAGTGGTTTGCAAGTTGCACAAATTGTACGTGTCATTCACAACTGTAACAATTAACTTAACTTACAAAATTGTTTCTCGATTTTTGTTCTTAGTTTAACAAAAAGTATTTCCGTTCTCGTATAATATTTACATAACGGTTTCTGTTTTGCTTTTAGATTTTAAAAAAGTTTTCCCGTTTTGAGCTTTTACTGTTATATAATTTTTTTCGTTCTGTGTTTTTACGGTTACAAAAAAGTGTTTCCGTTTCCGTTTCAAGTTTCACAAAGAAGCATTTCCTTTTTTGTTTTTACTTTTACAAAATGTATTTTCTGTTTTTTGACTTTAAAGTATTTTTTGTTTTGTTTCAAGTTTTACGAAAAGTATTTTCTGTTTCTTAAGTTTAACAAAAATGTTTTCCAATATTGGTTTTAGTCTAACAAAATATATTGAGGGTATTGAAGGTTTGGTTTTTCGTTTTACTAAAAAATTTCCATTTTTGTTTGTAGCCTTACAAAAAAGTATTTTTGTTTTAGTTTTCAGTTTCTAGTTTTGGAAAAACTTTTCTCCGTTTGTGCTTTTACATTAACAAAAAGTTATTTTTCCGTTTTTGTTTTTTAGTTTTACAAGAAAGTTTTTCGATATTGTTTGTAGTGTAATAAATTTTTTTCCTTTTCTGATTTAACTCTCAGTATTTTTTTAAATTTTTTCTTTTTAATTGTACAAAAGTTTCTCCATCTTTTGGTTTTAGTTTTACAAAAAGCATTTTCTGTTTTTAGTTTCGCGAAAAGTATTTCCTGTTTTTCGTTTTTTAGTTTACAGATGATTTTCTGTTTTTGTTTTAAAAAGTACCTTCCATTTTGGTTTCATTTTTGTCTTGCAACACTTTACAAACTGTCACTCACTGTTTGTAACAAGAATAGTTTCCATAGAATAAAATATTTCATTGTAATTTTACACAAACATAAATGTCATTCCCAATGTTAAAGTGAAAAGTTCGTCGTACTTTTAAAACGTTGTGTTGTAACATCAATTTGCAGTTTATACTTGGTAACTTACACAAAGTAAAATGTCAATTACAACTTTGTAACAAAAATATCGATTGTCTTTTAAAAAGTTTATCATACTTTGATAAAGTTTTGTTATACCTTACGTTTACACTTTATACCTTGTAACTTGATCATAGTAAAATTTCATTTGCAACTCTGATACATTTGCACATTTTTCATACTTTTAAAATGTTATGTTATAACCTCAATTTATATTTTGTAGTTTGTAATTTACACTAAGTAAAATTTCATTCGCAACTTTGATAGAAAAAATTCTCATACTTGTAAAAAAGTTCTGTTAAGCTTTCAGTTTGTATTTTGTGACTTACAGAAAGTAAAATATCATTCACAACTTTGAGACAAAAATGTTGATTGTACCTCTAAAACATTTTGTTATAACTTAAGGTTTCAATTTATAGATTTTAACTTACACAAAATTTAATTACTCACAACTTTGTAACAAAAATGATTGTCATACTTTAATAAATTTTGTTATAACTTGAGTTAACACTTTGTAGTTTGTAAGCTACACATAGTAAAATTTCATTCAGAACTTTATAACCAAAAAAATTGTCGTACTTTTAAAAACATTCTGTTATAATTTAAGTTTTCAGTTTGTAGTTTGTAACCTACGTTGAGTACAATTTCATTCGGAACTTTGTAACAAAAATGTTTGTTGTGCTTTTAAAAGTTTTGGGCATAAGTTGAATTTTAAGTTTGTAATTTGTAGAAAGTAACATTTCATTTCGAAGTTTGTAACGAAAATGTTTGTTGTACTTTTAAATAGTTGAGGGCACAAATTAAATTTTTAGTTTGTAAAGTGCACGAAGTATAATGTCGAACAATTTTGTAACAATAATGTTTATCATACTTTTAAATACAATTATTTATAACTTAACTTTTCAGTTTGTAGTTTGTAAACCTGCACATACTCAAGCATCATTCCCTGTTTTGTAACAAAAAGTTTGTTGTTTCGTTTTAACTTTACACATTATGGTTTGTAAGTGAAACAAACTAAATGTGATTCTTAATTTTATTATAATCAATTTAGCTTTTACAAAAACTCTTTTGCGTTTTCTGCTTTCTGCTTTTAGTTTTACAAAATTATTTTTTATTTTTAGTTCTACAAAATCCGTTTTCTGTTTTATTACTTTACAGAACAAAAAATGATTCACAAACTTCATAAGAAAATGTTTAATTTATATTTCATTTTTACAATTTGTAACTTGTACAAACGAAATATGATTCTCATTTTGTATCAAGAAAAGTTTTTTCATCCATCAAAAATGTAACATAAAAGTGTCTTTTCTATGTTGTACAGGTGGTACTAAATTTTCTTCCTTGTCCATTATTTTTTTGTACAACTTAGAAAAGACTCTTTTATGTTACATTTGGATAGATGGAAAAACTTGTTGATACAACATGAGGATTATATTTTGTTTGTACAAGTTACAGAATGTAGAAACCAATAATGAATTAAACATTTTGTTACATAAAAGAGATTTTGTACAACTAAAATTAAAAAACAATTGTGTAATCTAAGAACAGAAAGCAGAACCGTTTTTGAAAAAGTTGAGTTCATTACCTCATAATTCACTTCCAATTTAGTAGCCATAACACACACCAAATTAGGTCGTTGAACTATTTATAGTTTTCATGGTAATGAAACTCAATTATTAAACACATACTTGCGTATCACGTGAGAACAATTGGCCCCATTTGATTCAAAGTTGGTATGATTGTATAGGGGACTAACCTTAATACTTAGGTCCTACATCAAATTACATTGTTGAACGTTTCGTTGGGTGCCTGTGGGATGCGGGCAGAATGGTGTGATCAGCTTTATTGTCTGTGGTACAAACATATTTTAACAAACAATTATCAATACAAGTATATACATAGTGTGCAATAGGCACCAAATAATCAACATGACAAATCTGAACGTTGGATCGTTTCCATGGTAGCGAGACTCAGTTAAACACATAATCTTTTATCATGTGTAAACGATAGGAACAATTCAATTGCTTTGAGCTTGGTACCACTGCAAATTTCCACTAAAGTATATTGTTAAATATTTACCATTTCCATGGCAACAAGACTTAATTATTAAACATGTACTCGCGTTTTATGTGAAAACGGCACTGATTCAAACTTGGTATGGTTGTATAGGAGACTAACCTTAAAACTTGCACTAAATTAGATTATTGAACTAATTGGCGTTTTCACAATAAGGAGATTCAATTAATAAAAACATATTCGCGTAACAAATGAAATCGTCTGGGCTAATTTTATTCAAACTTGTACGATAATATAATGGATTACTCTTTAATAATGTATCATCTGAGAACGGTTGGATCAATATGATTTCTAATGCTACCGAGCTGCACTTCACTCCAATTTTGACAAAGATGTATTAATAATGCCTACTTAAACTAGTAATATTTTAACTCTTATTCTGAACATTATTCAGTGTCACTTCAGGAACTACGGCAACTATTTCTTCACAAAGGATGCATAGATAGCTAAAGTTCAAAATGTGTCGTATCAACTTACCGTTACGATTAATAAACTATAGCTTCAATAGACTAGGAGATTCCTCATTGTTTACTTTCTAATAATTTAAGTTTTCAATTTAAGATTTTAAGTGACGATAAGACAGTGACAGCTTGATTATAATTAAGTAATTACAAGTTTTTTCGTTTCATGAAACAGTGCCGGATCTAGAAATTTTCCTATGGGGGGCATAGTTAAATTTTGCCGCCCTCTCCATCGTTTTATAGGCAAACAACACGACTGTCCGACGTAACGGTCACAATATTGTCTGGCATCACATAGTGTACGTTTCTTATCTTCTCTGGAGCTTATCGTTCTTACTAACTCAAGTAAGGACAGTAGACCTGCCTATCTTACTTGAATCGCGGTTTTGAAATTTAAGGATGAAAGTAGGTTGTATAGAATAACATAAAAATGTCTTAGCGTGCCGGTATTGAAATTTTGAACAAGTTTAGGTAAATTTCAATTTAATAGGCAATTTTACTCCCTTTTTAGGAGCTTTTATTTTTTATTTTTAGCTGTTTGCCGCCCCCTAAACGTGCTGCCCGGGGCGCTTGTCCCCTTTTGCCCCTCCCTTTAGATCCGGCACTGGCATGAAAAGATGCTAATTGCAATAAGTTTCTTTGTTCGTCACACGAGAGCAGGTATTAGAAAACAACAGAGTCACCTGCCCTTAGTTTTGAGAACTCGCTGAACAATTTGTAAACAAACGAATATCTTTAGTTACAAATTAGTCGTTTCTTGCAAGTCACTTCCACTCTCCATCACCAACAATAAAAGTCAGTTAGTAGAGCGCTCACCTCCGGCGCTTGGAGTCGTCAGTTCAAACCCTGCTTGTGCCATGTGGGCTTTATGGTATACGAACACCGTGTGCGTGGGTTTTCTCGGGGTTCTCCCGTTTCCTATCACTTCTTCATTTCACAATCATCCCATTCATCATCCATCTGACCTGATCCAAAGTTATCTAAAGGTCTTAAAATTAAATTCAAATGCAAATCTTGTCTCCTACTTGTGACATTCTTCCTGGATTATCCTCACTCTTTTCCTGAACAAATCTGCGTATTGCAGTATTGTTTACAATACTACATCTCATTTTAGGAGCATAATTTATCACTAATTCTCATTCGGTTTTGCAACTCTAAGATCACTTTGCATTTTCGAAATAATAAGTTAACTAGCTAGTTACTGGGGTTATGCTGTAGTACGTATCTTTTGAGCTCTTTTTATCTCTTGTGCAGTTGGCTCCACCTGATCATTGCTTGCTGAATGCCCTCAGGTGCCGAAAGGTAGGCCGTTCTATAAATTATTATTTGGATATAGTTTCTTGAGCCTCAGTTCCACTTATTGTGTGTATATCTAACCATCTTGGATAACTGTCTCAATAATAATTTTCATTTTACAAAATCAAAGAAGTTTGGAAATTTAGATTTTTCGAAATTTTATGTACTGATTTATAGGACTTTAATTATCCGTTTCCTGGTATTGCATGAGTCTTTTCATAAATCACTGTAATTCATCCATTGAGATCCACCAATAAAAAGTTCTCATAATTGATTTCATTCTTTGTTTTTCTATGTGAATAAATGAGGATTGATATTTCTGATCTTAAAGACTGTGTGATAATGAGTTTTGTACCACTGAGCAAATAGTAATTTTTCACATGTATGACACAGAATGCTTCGTGTTCTGGTGTCTGCCACTTTATACCTAGAAATTTTAGCCATCTTCTTTATTCAATTCTTTATTTGCTGTAACTGTTTATCCTCCCTCGTTATCTGTTGAATTTAGTGTAAGATTGTTCAATATGTAGCGGAAATATTAATCTATTAACGTATCTTTAGTATTTCACTGTGGAGGTGATCCGCTACCTTCACATCCTTATTATACATAATTGCGTGAACTACTAATGAGATAACTGTAAAAATCTAACTACGAATTTGAATTTTGTTTAAGATCTTTAGGAAACTTTGGCTCAGGCCGAATGAATTATCATGCGATGATTGGTGGAATGAAGAAAGTGAAAGGAAAAGTGAAAATCCTGAAAAAAAACAACAACAACACACACATGGTGTTTGATCACCACAAAGCCTATAGCACTAGCCGGGATCAAACCAGAGATCCCACGCAGAAAGATGAGCACTCTACCACTGAGCCACCAAAGTCCCATCTAACTTAACTATGAATTTACGCGTGTAAATATTTTTCCTACCTGAACTGGAAATGTCTGAAGAGATGGTCCGCTATTGTCGTATTCATAGGAGCCAAGACAAACTCCTGACTTGTCATTTTCATTTTCCAGACCCTGAAAATACATGTACATTAGTCTCCAAATTTGGGTGCCATTAGAAATTTAATATAAGACTTAGGTCTATATCAAATAGTCAAATTCACCAAAATCTGTGGATAGCAATTTTTTTCATAACCATTGCAGCAAAATTATGGAAGGAAGTAAAAATAGTTTCATAAGCACGTAAAGGACGAATTCATTAAACAACGATTTTGAACATTTAATGGAATTTAAATTACAAACTATCAATGAGATCTGACTTTCGTTGCACCCTCCTTATATATAACTGTATTTTCTGTGCTGTTCATACAGTACGTATTTCTATTTATTTGATATTATAACCAAGTAACTGACTTTGAAATGGTGCTTCTTTGTATTCTCATCCACATTTTGATTAAGGGGCAATTAGAAACAGGCAACGCAACCCTACATCGAATACATGTCTTACATACAAAGTAATCACCATAAGAGTTTAAGCGCTTAAATACTTTGTTTCACTGCGGCACCAGCAGATCAAACGCCTGCTGGTAAAAGTCAGCTAGTTGCTCCGGAACCATTTTTTCGCTGCATTCTTGATTGTCGTCCGCCGTCCGGCATGGCCCCACAATGCTCTTTCCAGTTCGCGAAAATGTGAAAATCAAATTAATACAGATTCGGGCTATACGAAGGGAACTCTCTTCATGAGTTTGTCCACAAGTTGAATGATGGCGTCTGTCTTGTCAACCTTCGGCTGCCCTTATCGATATCATTCCATCCTCGAAATCTCATCTTGCACCTTTTTCTGTCTTGATAGCAACAATAGTCCATTTGTAATGGTCGCGGGTTTCGGAATGCTATTGGGGAGGCTACTATGTTTTAATTTTGCGGTCATCCTTCGGCTTCTGTCCGAGCTGCTGATTGACCTTTGGTACATGAATTGGGGCTTCTTAATTTTCCTTTTTGGTACTGATGTTGGATTATTACCCTGTTTCTTTGATGATGTCCAGCTTCTCTGAATTAGGTAATACCATCCTTCACTTGATTAACTTAATGGCATTCACCTCCTATTTTTCCCACTTGTCTTTTATCTCCTGAATATGCTCATAGGTTTTGGTCAACGAAATTGCCATTTCCATATTTGTCAGTGACAGTGCCATTTCCATATTTGTCAGTGACAGTGCCATTTCCATCTTTTTTTTTTATTTTGCCATCCTGATAAGCCAATTTCACTCTGTTGGGTCCTTTCATGATTAAATCTTGTACATCGTAAGTTATTTTCTTTGAAGGGTGCTTGTGTTAAATACTGTTTCAAGTTCCTTGGTCTCTTATGTGCGATTAGCGATGAGTCTTGTGGAATCCGAATCCACCAGTTCTGGTGTTTTGTTGAACTCAACCAAATTCATGTTAGATTTCTGGAGTCTTTTAAGAATCTGCTATCCCGTACTCCTTTCCTGAACTCAGACCTGTAGTGCTGGGCAAGGTGTCGTTAGTATAGCAGCTTGCGCTGTGTCCTGAAACGTTCTACCAGGTCACATCTCAAGCAATGATTTGGCCAAGAGGGGCCAGCTTCATCCATACTGGCTTGCTGGAGCATCCCGATGGGGTAGACATCGCTTTTTCACCTCTCGTCACTGTTTTCTTGTTGTGCAACCTCCATGTCCTGTATGTCGTCCAAGGTGTCGTTCAACTCCGAAAAGATCATGTGGATTACTGCTTCAAGTGTGTCCAAATTATACTAAGTGTACAGATTTTACAAGGTAACTTTATAAACAAGGTTTGGTTTTGTGCTTACCAGTGTATGTATATAGAACCACCGTTTGCATTGCAGTAATACCAATTTTATGAAGAATGCCACACTTTCTAAAATTATTTCAAGATAACTTAACCTTCAGATGGCCGCCTCAGTATGTGTTCGAACAAATGTATTCTTCAGAAAGGGTTTCTAGTATTATTATCTCTTACAGCCTCGGTGATAAATAAAATTTAAATAGGCCGTAAATATAAAAGTGAATAGTTTGTTGAGGTTTTACGACATTCTATAATGCAGAAACTAGGTAATTTATGTATTTTGTAAAAAAATAATAGAAATATGCTTTTATATAGTAATTTTATTCACATAGATTTCTTGAAAATAATTAGTGTATTAGGTGTCACTGCTAGTTTTCGCTCAAAGTGAACTAATACGTCTGTTGTACTGCCCACAATTTTTAGTGATCTATGTAAATGCATATTATTATGAAAATTAATAGATCATAATTTGCGGCATTTGCCATCGAAGCATAAATGATTATTCTCAATTCTAGTTCAACTTGAGACAACGTAAATCCGATCTGCCAGAAATAGTTTGCAACTAATCTAATACTCCACATCTCTCTCTCTCTCTCTC
>JAGDQP010020945.1:485-32475 GCA_022664845.1 Lepisma saccharinum | reverse complement strand
GTTGCCATCTTTTACAACGCAAAATTCTCAGCTTTTACAAAGTACCTGATATCTCGGTAAGTATTTGACTTATCGATCTCAAATCAATGTTACAATGTTCTTTATGCCATATTGACTTGCCCTATAACTTCTAAATCATAATGTAATAGTGACTTTTTCTGAGTTATTACACCATTTCCAAACTCATATTTTTTCTCTTGTGCTGTGGCAACACTGTTTACCTCACGTTTCTAAACTTCGAGTCAATTTAAAGAGCACTTACCAGTGTTTCAGTTCATGTACTCAGAGAATTTGTATGCCACTCACAGTGTGTGCAAAAAGACATTCAATTTTACACTTCTTTATCGTTATTTCTCGAAAACTTGGCAACCCTGAACTGCGAGTGCCATCTCTTTCGCCTTTGTTTTCATTGCTCATTCCAATTATGAAATAAAATCTAGGCCATCCCATTTAAAAAAATATAAGTTTATATTGGTTTGGCAACACTGTTCATTGGGTGTTATTATCTAATACATTAAAAGATGTCCCCCTTCATGTCGTTCCTTCGTGCAAAGTTTCGCTTCTTTCCCTCTTTCGGTTTCTCCATTATAGAGGGTGATCAAGATAAATTGTCCACCCTGTATATATATATATATATTGCTAATTTCTTAAAATACAAATTGAAAACGAAAAAGTAATAAAGCGTTCCTTTATGGGACCAAGAAACTTATATATGTTGGATAGAGAACCTTTTCTGGACCTCTCCTACCTTTCTGAGACCGATTTAAGAGATTTAACTTCATTTTCTGGACATACGTACATCTTTTTCTAGATCTATCCTACCGTTATGGGACCAATTTAACCGATAAACTTTATTTTCTGGACAAACAACTTTATCTGGACGCTATATTAGCATAAAGGGACCAATTTAACCGATAAACTTCGTTTTCTGGACAGACAACTTTATCTGGACGTTGTCCTATTATAATGGGACCAATTTTATCGGTAAACTTCATTTTCTGGACAGACAACTTTATCTGGACGCTATATTACCATAAAGGGACCAATTTAACCGATAAACTTCATTTTCTGGACAGACAACTTTATCTGGACTTAAACTGCCGTTATGGGAGAAGTTTAGTCAGTGAACGACATGTTCTAAACAGATCATTTTCTCTTGGCCTATCTTCCGAAAAAAAAAAAAAAAAGTGTACAAGAAAAGAGGAGATAATATGTACTTCCTGAAAGTTACATCTCTGGATTCTACATTTCACTCTTGCTTAAGAAAATGCTTAGAATATCTTCTGAAGTAACATCAAACAGATTCCTTCTATTCCCTCTTTCTTTCAACTTTTTCTACCAAAGAAAAAAAACCACTAACAGAAAGAAACCATTTTTTAGTTCTCTGGAAAAAAGACAGTGTACAGATACAAAGTATAGATTCGTAAACAACGTTACTATTGAAATTTCAACAAGACATTTAAAGAAAAAGGGAACTTGGCCCAAACATAAAAGTTTACAAAACGCAGACAGCAGGAACATATATGCATATAAATTCTCGTAAACGAAGAGATTTTTTTTTTTTCTCCAAAGGATGCGTGTTTTAAAAATATCTCTAGAAAACGCCTAAAAGAAAAGACAGGCTTGGAAGGAATAAATTCAACTGTAAAGGGAAAAGCAGTGTGGATGGTTTTTACGACTGTAGCAATGGTGTAGCCTCCATTTTTCTGTGACTCCAAAGCAAGAAATGTAATCTTTCTATCCATCTTTGTATTGTACGTGTGTGTGTGTGTTTGTTTGTCAGTGTTGCCAGTTACACAAAAGCAAATTTCTTGTCCGAAATCCTAAACTTTCCATATCACTTGCAAAATCCCCACCACCACACATACATACATACATACATACCAAAGCAATGGAACATTCAATACTGACCCCGCTGGATGAATGGTACAGAGCCGAAACGGGTCACCGGGTCAAGTTTCACACCTGGGCACCGAAATGACCCGGGTTTACCTCTGGAATAGTAACGCCCACTGTAACAAAAGCGTCCTGAGTTCGAAGTTGGGACAGAACCGACATAGTACAAGTATTTAGAAAAAATGAGATGATCCACTTATCATTTACACGCTTTGGCTAACAATGATAGAGAATTTCCTGTTTTCAGGAAATTTCTCGCCAGCTGACAACATTGGTTACTTGTGTCTGTGTGTTAGAAGTGAAGTGAAAGGAGAAAGGAAAGATGTGGCAACACACAAAGAAAGAAAACTGTTAGAATATTTCATTTGGTAAAGAGTTTCCTCACACAGGCAGTCCTTTTTCTACAACGAAGTTGTATAGTACAGCAAAGTGTTTAAGGGGTCGCCGCTAACAAGTGCAAGTAGGCCAACAGAAAATTAAATTAGTTCTTTTGTGTGTATGTCTACGTTGGCAGTTACTGTATGTTAAGGGTTTTTGGCAAACAATTGTGCAAAGGTGTGTTAACCTTAAACTAACACGAGTTCTTGAGTTGTTATATGCACTGTTTGTTGCCTCTTCTTCATGCAATGTTTGGTCAAAACGGATTATTTGCTTTGAAGCTGACGCGTTTGTTTAAATATACTTTCTGACATATTTCGCTACAACCAAACACGATCATAGCTCAGAGAACTCTTCTGTTTTAACGAAGACAGTTTCCTCAAAGGGTTGTCAATTTCTTATTTCCATCGATCTAGCTGTTTCCTCTTCTTTATCAAAAATTGGTCAAATATGCCCTTCTTAAGCACATTAACAGAATATATCTTTATGGCCTTATTTTTTTTTGTGGTTTATCGCACTTTTATTTCAAATCTTAAAGAGAAGAGCCAAAAATAATTGTTACTACTGCTTTCATTGATAACGAAACAATACTTAGTAATCAGAGTTGAAACCGGGTCACTTTTCGTGACCTGGTGTGTCAGAACATACATAGGTGATCCGAAGACCCGGTCTGGGAAATATAATTAACTGGGAATTATGGCGTCCTATTTTTCGTGATCTTGGAGTAATATCTCCGGTCCTCGTCATCCCTGAAAGAAACATTGTTCTAACCAGGGCCCAGGTGGGTTTTATCAGGCCTTTTCGGGTTTAATTGTTTTTTTTAGGGGGAGGGGTGAAATATATTGTGAACGCATGTAAATGTAAAGGTGTATACAGAGGTCAGTCGGTGACGGTGTGTCACTACTGTGAAATCGGGAGGCTTGACTGAGTCTGTTCTGCGTATGTGTGCGGTGGGAAGGAGGGGTTATGTACACTGGATTCAAGCCGCGGCGTAGTTCGGAGTCCAAGATAATTGTAGGTCCCGGCATTCTGCCATTCACAGGCGAGACTGAGCAAAATGAGGAAGAACCCCACTCAAGATAGTCTCATTGATACGCCTGTGCAGGGAAATTTCTTTTAAGACCTTCAGGCAACAATGGTTCAGGCTGAATGGAACACAAGAAAAAAAAAATCTGCTTTGTTCTTCGGGCTACCGATTCTAAATTGGGCCACCGGGTCAGACCCGATCCCAAACTTGACCCGTTTTAAGGTTTGAGAAATATACAAGATGTTACTAAAATGCACAGCAAAAATTTAAGAGCTGATTCCTGACATCAAAACAAGTAATAAAAGTTCCTATGAACACGGGTGAGATACATTCGTTTTGGAGCTACAGCGTTTCCAACTTGGAGCACAAACTCGGCGCCTAACAATCGCAAGAAAATGAATAATTTTCGATAAATCAGAAACGACACGTTGGAAGTCTCCAAGTTGGAAACGCGGAATTTCACTCATGTTCCTGGGAACTTTTGAACTTGCTTTGATGTCAGCAATCATCTCTCAATTATTTTTTTTTTCGTGCATTTTAGTAACATACTGTATAATATTCCTTCTCTGTTCATGTTCATTAGGAAGAAAAGGCACTCAAAGAAGATTTTTTTTAAAAATCGCGCCAGGTTATATCTTGCATGAACTAAAATTTCATACGAATGTACAAGACATGTACACTTTTGAGCTGCCGCCAAGTTTAGTTGACTTCCGTTGAATACACTCGTAGGAATTAAAATTAGAAAAAATAAATAAATAAATATTATTTTCCTCATATTTCGATATAAAAATATAAATCGAATGTAAGGCATTTTGAAAACTCCCCAATGAATGGCCGGAACACATCGATATGAACTTTCTTCTTTTCGTTATGGACCACAGATATTTTTAATAATGTAAGTTAACTTGCTTATTAGTATTCGTTAATGTAATAATAATAATAATAAATAAAATGCAGAGGTTTTTTTTTTTAAATTAATTAAAAATTGCAAACCAATAACTATGTAATGCTGACATGAGTGTAGATAGAGTCACATAAAATATGAGACGAAATACTTTATTTTTAATGGTTTCTTGCAAATTATATGATGTTACACAAAACAAAATGTGTAACATATGGCAACCCTGTATACTACCAAAATATGCGTAGCTTATTTAAATTTATTGTAATGAAACTATTAGCAATACTAACGGATGTAGTACCCTATTTAGTTGAAAGAGTTATGTCGTTAAGTTTTTTTAACTGCAGGTGTTCCGTGTAGTTCCATTCCTTGCCGTTAGATGGCGGTAAATTCAATATGATACTTTGTGTCTGAAAAAAAGTTGTTGTTTTTCTTTGCTGCTACATTTCTTTTCATTTAAAAAAAGTCCAACATGTTTTTTTATGGGGATATGTAAAGATTGTCGTCCCACTGTTCCTCATATTCCAAGCAATGTTATGGAACTGAGTGGGGAGAATCGAGCATGGGCAGCCAATGTCACAGAGGACAAGCTGGACCGTGTGTGGTTAAGATTAGAGTTATTGTGTGGACCATTTATCGGGTCACACATGGCTACCACATACTGTTCGTAAGGTGAATGCTGTGAAAAAAAAACTTGACTGTACAATATTTCGTATTCAAGATAGTTATTATTTTCATACCTCGTCAAAAATATTTTTTTAAAGTGTTAACAGACTTTATGCACACCCTATTAGTTTTAATATATGCAAACTTTTACGATGAATAGTGTATATTTTTTTTTTCTTCTGTTATGCTTACCAAGTAAAAACGTCTTCTACGTAACTCGGGAATTCCAAACAGTAAAACCTGCCAGGGGTCTACGACATATTTCTGCCAATGCCAGGTTTTCGCTTTCGAGATAAAATGACACATTCATTTATTCGGGATATAATTGGACACATGCAAGCATTATACTGAAACATATACCCCCTTTTTTTTCTTGGTCTCATAAAAATCTGGCCCGAGACCCCTAACTTCTCCAACAATTTGTGGCTGGCGGTACAGGTGATGCGGAAATTTTTATTTTATATTTCCGCGATGGACAGTTTCTGCTTAATGCAGGTAATTTAACATGTTTCTCCACCTGGGCCGCGGTGGCTCAGTGGTAGACCGCTCACTTCCGGTGCTTGGGGTCTTCCACTCGATTCCAGTTCATACCATGTGGATTTTATGGTGGACAAACACCGTGTGCGTGAGTTTTCGCGGGGTTTTCCCGTTTTCTGCACTTTGTTTCATTCCAAATTTCCCCCTAATCTTTCATATGACCTCAGCCACAGTTGACTCAAATAAAATTCAATACTTTTCAGTCCTGTCCTATCACTGGACAGGAAAATATTCCCGTTTTTCTAAAGGCAAGCGTGGTAGATTATGAATACCGAGAGACCGGGTGATTAGTAATCGGAACATTCCTTGTTCAAATTACAGGACCGGTCATCGTGACTGATTTTCTTGGTTTCCTTCAGTCACACCACGAGAATGCCTTGATGGTACTCTGAAATGCGTGCAACGTTTGTATTTTCTCCATTTCTTCATCCGTAGTATACTGAATTAAAAGCATTGACATGGCAAGCTGTATTGACAAAATTTAAGTTCTCAAGCGAGAAAGTCCTAAGCGAAGCTATTTTACACATTACATATCAAAATGTGCGTAAGAGTGGCAACACTGGTGCTGCTTCCATCCAAGACCCGAAATAAACTAGTGGAGCTAAACCATTACTGAACCACATAGTTCTGAAGGTCTGCAATCTATTACAAGTCATGGTTGGATGACTACAGTTTTCAACATTCCAAATGACACGGAAAAACACTCCAAACGAACTGTTTTGGATGATCCAGCCTCAGCCACAACCTAAGAAGGGGGAGGGGAAAGTTACTTCAAAAGAAAAATCGTTGATTAAAAAAATACTTTATTTTTCTTCTTCATACTCCACTCAAACATGAAATGAGAAATGAAAACTTCTTTCTCATCATTTCTTTTTTTTTTTCTACTTCTCTGTCAATGATTAACTTTCCAAAGAAGTAAGCACATTTCTTACTGGTTTCTTACGTTCTCTTTTCTTACAATTCCTCTTGATCTTCAATCGTACTAAACCTTTTCTTCCTTCTAGCTTCTTGAGGTGAACCGAAATATAGATATTTTATTTTTATAAAGGTTGTAAAGATTCTTCTGAAAGCGAAGGAGTTCTTTCTGTAGAGTATGAGACAATCACTTAAGGCTATCTTCTAGATTTCTTGAAAATCCTATCTTCCGCCTGTTACAAAAAGTACTTTGTACACCACTCAGCTAGTTTTACACGTAGAGAGATGCGGTTTGTTCCTGGTCATAGAGAATCTATTTCTGCGTGCCATTTGACTATTTGCATTTTTTTTAAACCGCATTTTTAAAAGAACTGTACGAAAGTTTCGAGTTACAATGGATGAAAATAAACGTAAATAAAACCAAAGAGACGGTATCTGGAATGAATCGAACCATAGCAGACATCAAGATACGTGAATTCTATGAAGTCGAAAAAGAAAATTAATTGGATGCGTCTGAATGTGAGCATGAAGAAGAGTGAAAAAAATCGGCTCGATAAAGAGGATGTGAAATGAAGTGTGGAACAGAGTAGGCGAGGGAAGAACACAAGAAAAAGGTGAATAAGTGTTCTGCCAGTTTGTGAACCAAAAGTCTCTCAGTATGGTGAACCGATGGTGGTTTGCCACTGCCCTCCAAAAGATGGATATGGTGTTAATGTCTTAAGGATGAAAGTTACTGTTTTCTTAAGTGGATTCCGCAGAAGTTCTATCTTTATCCGAGATAAAGACGACCAGCGTAATTCTTCATGAAAAAGGACCATTAAGATAAAACAAAGTAGATCTTCATGTTCGCAATAAAAGAGAATGATGACGTTTCTCAATCCTTATATTCGCAGACAGAAAAGGAAAATATATTTGACACAATTTTCTTCCTTCCGCTGGACGTATTCTGTGATTTACACCAATTGATCTTCGTCATATGAAGTTTCAGATGGAGCAGCTTTCTTGATACTTATCAAGACACCACGAAAGCACGTCAAATCCGAAGGACGAAAAGCCATCTCGTCCCCATCCACCCCAAAAATCCCTCGAAAGAGAGAGAGAAAAGAGACATTGCTTTTTGTAACTTTTTGAACAAACCATTTCTCAAACCCCCGTCACGTTCAGACTTTGAAAGACAAGAATTTCAAGTTTTCGTCCCACGAAACGAGGTTCAAGAGGAATTTTAAACTTTTCTTCTTCTTTTTCTTCATGAGATCAAGACTAGAGAAAAGATCTGTGACAAGATTTAATATAGCTTCGTTACAAATCTTGCGGGACAAGTAATGAAAAATAAGATATTCAGTCTCATATATTTATGAGAGTCTGGTCCAAACTTTTTTTATTAAAAACAATAAAAAACTTGTTTTCCAGTCTTAGATAGGGAGTAAACTCACACAGTTCCTTTACTAGTCGTTGTTCCAGGATCTGAAAAGATCAACTGAAATTCGCTACGAAAGACAGTAAACTTAGTTTTTTTGTGAGATGAGGTATTGTATATTAAGGAAAATATTATGTCACACACAGGGCTACTAACATTTTTCATGAAAGTCACTTTGTACCATAAACTTTATTAAAATTTTTCATATTGTGTTGAATATCTTCAACATAAAAAAAACACACACACACACACACACATCAGAAGAGCACGTAACAGAGTTGAAGACGACAAAAAGTCTGAATCATCTGAGCTATACAAAAAACAAAAATTTAATAAGAAGAACTAGTGAATACTAGTAATTACAAGTACGGAAAAGTTATATCATAATTTAATAGTTGTATTTCCTAACAAACAAACACAAAATCAATTTTATATAATGTAAGCTTTCTGACGACTTAACTAATGAGTTTAAGAACGTTCCCAAATCACAGGTGATCCGCGGGCTACACTTTTTGAGAATTACTGGTTTAACTAAAGTTCAAGTGACAGGCAAAAATGACAGACAGGCATTTCACGCACTGAAAGCAAGAGCAGATCTCTGATAAAACTTACACTGTAAAAAATAGTTGTGTTAATTCAACACAATGCGGTGTCCCAGCGTGACTACCACTTTTCTGTGGTAAATCAACACAACACACTGTGTTGATTTCGGTACTGTGAAAAAAAAAGTTACGGATGCAGCGAGATTTGAACATCGGTTGCTCAGTTAGAAGTCGAGCGTCTTACCGACTTTTTTTTTTTTTTTTTTTATTCATTTATTTCCTGGTAATCTATCTACTACAAATTATATACAGAGATAATATAACGACAAAAACTGATAGTAAACAATCAAAGGGAAAAACAAAAAACAGGACGTATTAACTAAAAAAAGACAATTAGATCTTGATAATGATTATGGAAATTCCTGTTTCTATTATAAAATACGTTAAATTAAACTGAAAATTCTGAATTTAGTATACTGCACGAATATAATACGCATATCTATTATTCTTCGGAAGATTAACTTGGCTAAATCGTTAGAGAGAAAAGGCACTAGATGCAAACGATATTTACTTAACAACATTTGAATTAAACGACTACACTATAGATTCAAACAGTGTATTGGATCAAATATATGTTGCTGAGCCCCCAAAACAAACTACGTTGCTTGCACGACTTATCCCATGGTTTAATCACTTCCTATTTGTCAATTGAGAACCAGAATTCCCATTCATTGAGAATATTCCATTTCTATGAAAGCAAGCAAGATGGCGACAGACAGCGAAACACTTGAGCAACATTACTGCTTTCTTATCGTAACAACATGTCAAATGCTGAGCTTGCTTTCATAGAAATGGAACATATTCTCAATGACTGGGGATTGTGATCCCTAATTGATCAATGGAAAAGTGATTGAATCATGGCATAAGTCGTGAGAGTAACTTTCTTTGTGTTTGTGCTTCAGCAACATTTTTTTAGCTTCTATACTGTTTCAATCTAGTGCTTTTTCGGTCTGACAATTTAGCGAAGTCGGTAAGGCGCTCGGCTTCTAACTGAACAATCCATGTTCAAATCTAGCTGCTGCCGTAACTTTCTTTCTCCCACTACCGAAATCAACACCGTGTGTTGTGTTGATTTAACACACAAAAGTGGTAGTCACGCTGGGACACCGCATTGTGTTGAATTAACAGCCATTTTTTACTGTGTAGCGTATTTTTTGCATTTTTTCAATCTAAAAATTAGTGCGTCCATCTATGAGGACGTTTCACATGCAAATTTGACTAAGACTATGCAAAAAATGATAAATATTTCTATCGTAAGTAGAGCGCGATTTGCTTTCCAGCGATTCGTGTAGAACTCTGATCACGAAGAGAAAATTTAGGATCATTTAAATACAGCTTTTCGTAACACATCTAAATATATATGTACATCAGACAAGTTTACCACCCGTCCCGATTCATTGTTCGTTGGGACGGAGATTGTCCCGATTTCAGCATTTACAGTTCAAACATAAAGAACTTATTTTATTATATCATATTCTTAATCGTATAGGCCTTAAACTGCACTTATTAATTATATCATGAAGAACGGTAGTTCGTCGAGTGACGCTGACAAATGAGTCTATTAGCGGCACTCAAATGTATACTTTCGGATCTAGCGAAATATAAACCCGATTTTGATGCCTGAACTTGTATTTGAAAGCTCTTTGCCATACTAAGTCACACAACAAAATTTCGGTCAGTACGACCTCCCTGGGACCCCCTAGCGCGGTGCGAAAAATAAATCGAAATTTCACATTTCTGATGACAGCACAGACTCTAGATCATATAGGCGGTTGAAACTACCGGAATCTTAATCTACGCATCAATACCTTTTAAACGGTGCATCACACGTCAAAATCGATGAAGGGGTTCAAAAGTTAAGACTTTTTTTTTTAGCCGAATCACAAAATTTTCACAAATGCTAGAAAAGTGTGTCTGTCATTCTGTGTGTCTTTTTTGTTTTAGCCCCAAATGGATGGCACTGGGGGAGGGAGGGGGGGGAATATTTGCGGGCCTCAACAAGTTGGGGTAAATCGAAGCTTATTTTGTTGATAGGAGTTAGCGTTTTCGAGATACGGCCCAAAATTGACCTTTTGTATGAAGACTATGCATTTTTTTTATAAAAAAATAGGCAGCCTTATAAAATAAGTGATATCACTATGAAAACCCCTTCGGGGTAAAGACAAGAGTGACGCAAGAATTCTACTCACAAAAGAAGTGATATTCATTTTGCGAGTTACTTTCTGTGTGTCACTATGGCGGAGGGATACTAAATCTTAATTTTATTACAAAGGAAACACTTCCGTCATAATGACACAAAGAAAGTAACTCGCAAAATGGATATCACTTCTTTTGAGAGTAGAATTCTTGTGTCAATCTTGTCTTTAACCCGAAGGGGTTGTCATACTGATGAGAGACATACACACAGATTTTGTTTTCGTATTTCTTTACTTCTTGAATTAAAACACATGATGGTAGAGTATAATTCTTTGCATGTCAATTCCTCCTCAGAAGCATTGTTCTTCAGTTAAGCACAAAAGAATCACTACAAGATGGCGGTTACAATACGTAGAGTTGTAGGAAAACTTTTCTTCATTTTTGACTGCATGTTTGTTACTAAAAAAGCGATTGTTTTCAGTCATTTATAAGTAAAACTTGGTGACTAAGTTAGTTTTTCAAAAATTGCAGGCTTAATTCAAAATTAATTTCACATCTTCCAAGAATCCTAGGTTAAACTCCAATTTTTATGGATAAAATTATAGTCGTACTCCCGGAATCACCTTTCTTATTGACGGGGTGGAGGAGAATTTTTAAAATGTGACTAAATAACTATCGGTTAAATAAAAGTAATAAGGAAAAGTACAATTTACTTTACCTTAGTCTAAACCAAGGTTTCTCAACCTGGGGGTCGCGACCCCTAAGGATGTCGCGGAATGTGTGTATAGGGGTCGCGAGGGAAGGTGAAAAAATAATTTTAACTAGGGTTTTGTAGTTTAAAACTAAAAAATTTCAAAGAAAGTACTTTATTTTGCTTGTTGTTTTTAATAATTACTAAAGGTAATGTAGTTTGCTGAATAGTTTTGGATAATATAATTAGGATATTTATTATAAATGCAGGAAATAAACTGTTATGTTTTGAAATGAAAAGCAAATATTTCACAAAATAAATAAATTGTGGGTCGCCTGCTAGAAAGCATAGTGGAAGGGGGGGGGGGTCGCCGGCTAGAAGGCATGGAGAAACGTAGGATGAAAAGGTTAAGAAACACTGGTCTAAAGTAACTTAATTTCAGAGGAAGTCCAGGATAGAGCTAAAATACAATTTTAAAACTCAAATTGTGATTCTTTTCCTCTAGTACCCCAGACCTCCTATGTGCTGATACAGTCGCTCAACGCTACCAAGCGACCGAAACTCTGTTGCTAGAGCGTAGAGTTAACAATCGAAAAGTCCTGAGGCCTATCCGAGCGACCTTCAATTCTAATTGAGATTTTCTACGCAGTCACACCAGGCAAATGTCGGGATGGTATCCATAAACTAGGCACTGGCCAACTACATCTTCCCCCTGCCCTATCCCGGCCTGAGATGCCTAAATGCCATAAAAATTAAAATTTAGACCTCCGGTATAAAACCTGTCCCGATTTTTCTTCAACGGAAAGGTGACAGCCCTGACATAAGAGGCACTGAAATGAATGTAAACGTTTTAACGGAATTCAGTGTCTCAAGAGAGAGAGACTGTCAGCATTAACTACATTTTTAATGGAAAAGGACCTTACAATGGAAGTAACGGATTTCAACCAACGCGTGACAGGTAAGTTTTGTTCAAATAAAAGAAGAAAATATTATTTTTTCATTTCTACCATAAACGAAAGCGAGTACTCTGAGAACAATTCAGTACGATTTGTTTTCCTTAAAATTATCTGAACAAATTATTACTGAAAGAGGTCCCGAGTCACATTTCTAACATACACGATCTAATAGCGTATTTAAATTGTACAGTATGTATATATTAAAATTACTACAGAAAGCATGCCAGTCACATAAAGGAGACGATCTAATTAGTCTCCACAAAGAAACGAATTGTTTACATAATGACAATAATGAATTTTAATAACTATTAACACCAAAATAGTTTGTAATGTGGTAAAAAAAATTATAACTACTTTCGTTCACAGTCGAGATAAACATTTTACATCCAAATTCGCTGCACTCTAATCAAAATATCTAATTTACTAAAAGCAGAAGCTTTTCCTGTGGAGCCATTATCACGTAATCTTATATGTTTTCCCACCTGGTCAGTGTTGTGTTAATCACGTGGCGCAATACGTGAAGTGAAAAGTACGCCTGTGGAAAATTTGAAGCGGTAATCTGCATACACCTGGCAACAGCGTGGGAGTGACGTAAGAATATACGATTTTCGCTTCCAGTTAGTAGTCTTGCTCAAGATGGGGGTGATAGGAGAGGCCCTGTATGCGTATTTGATATTTTGTGCCTGAAGAAATCCGCCATGGAATACCAATTGTTGCAACGGCGAAGATGATCTACTACAACCAAAGAATTTAAGAAAGGATTGTATTTCGACAACCAAGATAGGCGATTTGGGCTGCTGAAATATATATATTTAAAAAAATGAATGTGTGCCCCACCCTTCATGCAGTCTGGATCTCGCTCCGTGCGACATTCTTTTTTGTTACATGACCTGAAATTGGAACCTTTACTCATCCAGAGCTCCAGCCTTCCAGAATTGTCAGACCCGTTGGACCAAGTGCGTTCAACTTGATGGGAATTTCTTCGAAAAGGGTCATAGCCAAAGGACCTTTCCTTACAGAGTAGCATATTCAATCTCATTTTTAATTAACAAGCTCTCGAAAATATGAGTGAATCGCCCAAACAAATCACATTCGATATTTGCCTCCATCCTCTAATAAGGTTGGGTAAGAAGGATATTATTACGCCTTACTCTCCACCACTGGTTAATTATGTCATTAAAAGTGAGCTGCACCTACCTCGATCAGTCTGAAAGGAAGTTCACAATCGCCTCAACTTTTCAGTCCTGTAACGATACAACAAATGAAAAACTCAGTTTTTGGAAAGACAAAATCTTGCTTATATTGTATAAACACCTTCGATATTTACGGCATACTTAAACTTAATCATAACTCCTACAAAGAACAACGAAGCCACACATAATTCAGAATAACTTTTATTGCCCAAAATCGCTTCGAAGAAGTATGCAATCTCGTACTCAAACCGTACTGCAGCTTAATCCTTACAGCGCTTTAACGCTACAAGTTGCCAAGTTATGACTTTCTTTTCTCCATCCGTAGAAGTGGTTTTTACTTATTTGCAAGTACAGTCCCAACATTCGTCTGATATGGTCAGTCCCTTGACTTGTACGCGGGTTTTCTTAAGTCATGAAACACACTTCTTGCATCATCACGGATAGATCACAACCTAGCTTCCTCTATTCACAAACTAACGCTACGCCACACATGCACAAAATAAATATTAAAAATTATTTTTTAAATAATAATAATAATAATATAAACTAATACAATTTATACACACGATCTTGTAACTGTATATCATAAAGTTTTCTATTGCCTCAGTAAACCGTTTATCAAAATTTTATTTACGTACAAGCATTGTCAATATGCTTTCCCAGTACCCTGTATATATAGAGTCCAGTCACATGATGTATTAGGACATTATCAACTCTCAATGCAAACGTTAGATACCGTAATTACATAATGTTTGATGTTCTGCGTTTGTGCTCAGTAATAGCATCTTTCATTGGTAGAAACACTCAAATTTCTTGAATAGAATGGCCTAAAATTCTTGGTAATCTCCCCCCAAAAATCTGTAGTAAATCTGAACAATCTTAATCCGAACTCCATTGAACGAAGTAGTTCGGAGCAAAACACTCTGTACGTTTCGTTCGTAGAAGCTTACCTGCTCAACAACTCAATCTACAATTTGAGCATTCTTGAGTGCTACTGAAAGATTCGTTACAACGAGCCAACCCTTTTTTTTATAAAAACTCTGAAACTTGAAAATATTTTCTTTTCACATAACTCCGTGTAACACGTTCACATGCTATTATTTTCTTGATTGATATGTTAAAAACAAAGCCAAAGAAGCGAAATAAATTTATGGAAGTGATTGGTTTAGTGCTAATATCCCGAGGTAAGGAAGCGGGTGGACAAGACGCCGACTCTGACACATCTGCTTCTGAGGACGAGTGAAAACCTGAGGAGAGGATCCTTTATACATAACTGTGAGTACTGTTAATTCATTATAACATTTAACGGCGATAGTATGTTCAGTTTTCGACTACTATTTTTTTAAAAATATATTTTGGCGATAAACTGTTATTGTCCCACCTTTTTCTCTACCCAGACCACTGTGTTCCTGCGGCGCCTGGATTACTCTATGATCTATCCAAGTAGAGTCATACAAAGATACCCGACAACGATATGGGAGTAAGTAATTTGAAATATTTATTTTTGACAAGGCTGGCAACACTGATTCTCTAAATTGAAACTACCGGCCGACCAAAGGTCTACCTATTTACAAAAAAAAAAAAAGTTTGCATCGGTGCAGTGGTTTCGACGTGACGAAGTCTAATACATTTCCACGCTTTCATAAAATAAAATTTAATTTAATCTTTCTGGACTTTATGGCGCTTTAACTGTCTTCAGATGAATTGGTCAGGATTGTAAAGACATGATAAAGCGAAGCATATTCTATAAAGAAGATTCATAGTATTATCTATCTTCAATCAATTGATTTTACTGCCGGTAAGGAAAATCCCCTTTGCTGTTGATAGCCCTGAGAGTTTTTTCTTGTTTCCATCAGGACATCTTTAGTGAGAGCACTGGAGTCATTCTACGTTTCATCCTAGACTACTTGGGAGCAAATACAGTTCAGCTCAACCAACAACGGTACATCCCCACTTCTCAGAGGATTACAATTCGTCAAAAGGTCCTGAGATCCAAACAAGCCTAAAGGCTTTCTTCTCGTTTCCCCTAGCCACGTCTGGCGAATGTCAGGAAGGTATCTGAAATGAATACCAGGTTTATTATTACCTTATTTCTTCCTACACGAATAGAGGAGAGTTAATGAGACCAAAGGGTAGCCTTAATCTGCTGTCACGGCCATGGGACAAGCAAAAATCAATATACAGTGATATGATTATTCTCTTGGTTGCAATTACAATCTATTAGAGCTCTCGTCTACATACGAAGGCAATTGTTCGAATTTAATTAAGCGTGCGGGTGTAATTATTGGTTCTCTAATGGCTAAATTAGAACGCAGAGGACAATCACTGAAACCATTACAAAAAGATAAAAGGACCGCAAAACAAAATGTTCCACGACTAGTGTTAATAACAGTTTAGGGGGAAAAAAAGAGAGGAAAAAGAAAGTAAAGTCAACTCAAAGTTAAAATAACAAATTTCTCCTTCTCCAGGATAGAAGAAAATGGAAGAATATTACGAAAAGTACAAGTCAAGATAAAATGAGAAAACATACGGGCTGACTTCAGTATGCCTGAATTACCTGCAATAAAAGAAGAGGATTAGACAAAGTTTCGTTTTGAAAATTTTGACTAGTCTTGTTACAGCAGAATAAGACCCCTCCACACACACACACACACACACAGAGAAAGAGAGAGAGAGAAGACAAGTGCAAGAATGAAAGAGAGAAACCAGGCCGAATAAGACAATGATCAAAGTTTAAATGGTGGTCAGGAACAAAGTTGTTAAAGTCAGGAAACTACTCTGGTGGTGGTGGTGGTGGGGGGTTTAGGAGAGCACACACACACACACCCAAGTAAAATTCAATTCTCCTTAAATCCACAGGAATGTGGGACGAATCATTAAAACCGTATTGTTATAACAGAAGGGACTATACCAGTACTTCACACACACAGAAACACCAGTCGCTTGTTCCTTGCTCTATCTCAAGAGCTCTTAATCGCCGTTATAAATGAGTACCAGAGAGGGCTATCGCTGTGGTCTTAAACCAAGCTTACTGCTTTTGCTTCCTTCTGCGAGGGAGAGAGACGAAGTAACCAAGAGCAATAACACGCATCTAACTTTAGAGAAAGAGAGAGAGGGACCTGCTACACCGCACAGAACACAAACTAATTTTTCAGCTACACCTATTTGTATATACCACCAGAGAAATCCCATTAATTTGTAGTTGAATATGTTATCTGCAAATGTTGCTGAATACCAATGTCTAAAGCTATATTTTAAAACATGGAAACTGTTTTCTGTAATTTATCAAGTGGTAAATTTTGATGGCGTCTGTCTTGAAAACAGGATGTCTCTGGCTTCTTGATTTCATTCTAGTCGCCTCTTCTACAACTTCATCTCACTTTGAAAAATACAGAAAAGTTATTCGTTGCCAGGACCAAGACTCGAACGCGAGACTTCCAGCTATCGGTTGAGTATTTTAGCCACTAAACTACCACGACATACTAAAGCAACTGAGGCGGAAAAAATACTGCGTATTCACACAGAAAGCTGACCTTACCGAGGTTCTTTAGTAGTTTAAAAAATATTCAATCAGCAACTGGGAAACTCGGGTTCGATTCCTAGGCACAATGATATCCCATTTTTCTGCGGATTTTTAAGATAGGAACCACGTATAAGGTCTACTCACCCTTTCTTGTACCAAAAATGACTAGCACTATGAAAACTTGAAATGTGGATACTTACGCCGCTTAAATTACGTGTTCGTGCGGTTTCGATCGAAAAAAATAAAATCCCTGGTTCACATCACGAAATCTGGGTACTTACACCACTCAGATCACTATGTGCTCGTCCGGTCTCAGTCGAAAATGATCCCTGGTTTACATCACGACACATCCCTCTTCTCATCTTCTCCAAAGTGACAAAGATTTGTGTCCAACTCTTCTGTAGGAATTGACGTTCAGCAAATATATCACCACTCCCAAATCATTATCCTTCTCATATTCCGAGCAGAAATCAAATACAAAGAAAAATGATTTTTACATACAATTATAACTACAGCGTTATGTGGGCGTATGATGCATATGGGTGCGTGATCACTTTCTGGAGAGTATAGACGAATATAATATCTCTGAACGTTTTCATGGCTGCCAACTACGCATTATTCGAAATACTCACCTTTTACAGAAATTAGACTGATCCGAGCGTAACATCATTTGACGCCTCAACAAACCGACCTACATTACATCCTACGGCGTATTTGAAAAAACAAGGGAAAAGAAATTACGTTACGTGGGAGGTTTCGCATTAAATAAACAAGTAGAAATATGAACTCCCACATTTCTGTATACCAAACAGAAAACAAATCTTTGATAACAAGAAACATAATATATTTAGTTAACATTTTCCGAAAAGTGTTATTATTAAAGAAACTCAAACAATCATCATTGAAATATGAAAACCAATTAGTAATATCTACCCACATAATACTGAACAACGAAACAAAATTATGTTTTACGAAAACGCCCACATTTACTGCACCTGGCAGCAGAAACAGCTCGTTAACTAATGACTATATCACATGAGAGATGTTTCAATCAGGGCTACGCGGTGTACATATGTTTGGTTCCCACCGCTGTAAGGTAACTCTGCGAATAAGGAAGCTATTATAAATTATTTTAAGTCAGAAAGAGTACTTAAAAGGGTTAAGAAGAGATATGTTGTTTGTCGCCAGGCTTAATTTTCCTCTCTTGTCATCTAATTGTGTCATTCTTAACAGGGCCTTTGAGTACTGCGGCAAACATTAACAATGTCAAATGTTTTAAGTTGATGAAAGAAGTCTCGTACGGTTACCACAACACCTTTAAGAATGTGTAAACCCGTAAGGTTCCATTATAATTATGAAAATGTTTTTCAGCAAAAAATTAATAAAATCTGACGTAGATTCCAGAATAGTATATTTTTTAATATATATATATATATATATGTATGTATATATATATATATATACTGAAGATGGGAACACTTCAGAAATTTTTCTATTGTGTTGAATAGTGTGCTTGCCAAGTTTATGGTGCGAATATGTCTAACAGCACCATATTAAATTTTACAGTGGTTGGCAACATTGACAACTGCGGCATCTGCTGAAAAATGTTCTGGTACCTATTAGCTAGTCTAACCAAGATTTGTCCAATGACACCTAAACTACATCTCTATTTCTTGTGGTTCATGAGATATTTTGGATACAGGTTGGCAACACTGACAGCGGGGGTGCTTAGGGATGGGGACACGCACAATTCTGGACAATCAAGTTTCTGGAAAGTTTGGTGATGTTACATCTAATGTAATGGAAGCAATATGAAATCTAGGAATTTTAAAGAAAATAGGTTGGCAACACTGACCCACAGTATTAATCAAGGTAGTTCAGGCGGCTTTAATCTCATATTGCCGAGACCTTTCCAACGACACCGCAATCATCCTCGTAGTCCTAACAGGTCTCGATTTGAAAGCTGAGGACGGAAGAACAGCCGGAATTAACAATCTTTAAATTTGAACATCCCCAAAATCATTTCAAAATCTTGGTACTTCTTTGTTGACTTACTTTCAGATTTTTCAAATCTAGTTTCAGTGTAGTTATAATAGCTGTAGCTGGAACTTACATTTTTAGAGATATTTAAAAATAACTAAGAAGTGACGAATAATAATAATAATAATAATAATAATTTTTAAACTGACCCTAACAGCACTTATCCATCAAAGTGTTTGTTTTAGACGAGAAATTAAAAGGTTTGTGCTATGACGTTAAATTTCGGTCCTTCAAGTTTTTCAGTTACCAAAAATACATTTGAAAACATCAATATTCATTTTTTTTTTTAGGATTTAAAAAAATACTAAAATTAAAAATAATTTTAAAAATCAGGATAAGATTATGAGCAAGGTTTTATTAACGCATTTCCTAAACATAAAATGATTACTACCGCCATTATCTTATAGGGCCTATGATGTTACAACGAAATCGAGAAATGCATAAAACATTAACGCTATCTTGTACTGAATATTTAAACACGGATGCTTCATATATCAAATGTTGAAGCTCCTTCTTTGATAAAGGATGAAGTAATTGCAGTTCGCTTTCACCGTACCAAAAATCTTTCAATGAAACACTTCTGGGACTTTGCGTTTCGGGCCACCTAGTATCAACTTTTGTAAAGTTTCTGCCGCCACGAAGTAAGTAATGAAGAGACTGAGAGAGAGAGCGAGTGAGTTTCGAGTACCGGAAAGAACCCCTTGATGATCATTGCTCACGTCATTAGGTGAATTGGATGAAATGTTTCTAACGACGGGGTGCTTAACGACAATCTTCCCCACTCCCAACACACGTTTCCATTCAACTCATGTCACACTATTCCTTCGTTTCTGTGATTCCCACGGGAACACAAGGAACCAATTCCCACTTTCTGAACAATTTGGCAGATGCTCCGTGTGCCGAAGGCTCGAAATACAGTTCGGGATGTAATATCTAGATTAGAAACCTTCCGCCATACGTAGCGAGATCTTTCCTTGATGAAAGAGTCAACGGATAACAAAGATACCAAAATATCACTTCTAGCATTTTGCCTCTCATGTTCTACAATGATTAAAGGGTTAAATTATCTTTTGACACCACAGCTTATAATCCCCCCAAATTGTAGAAGCGTACGAGAAATACTGAAGACACTATATAGTTGCAACAAAATCTCGTGAAGCCTGGTATTTCATCTACCAATCTATCCAAGAGAGTTCGAGAACGTGTTATGCAATAAGCTTCTACGATTCCATTGATGTCAAACCGTGCAAGACATATAATTACTAACTTGGTTTATTTCGTTTTTCTTATCTGAAATTGGATCGTGGATTAGGCCTCTATGAGAAAAGGGAAACTGATTGGGACACTAGGATAATTTCCTTTATACATGTACCTCGGGCCATCAGAGGTCAACTCCTTTTATACAGAAACTGTGTGGGTTTTTCTTTGTTCGAATTGATATTATTTATGTCCTAAATAAAGTTATAAGCATCTGACGATGGGACCTATGGATTTGAACCCAGTGTTCCTAATCTAGCGACTTTGTCTAGATTAAAGCTAACAACCAGAGCAGAACTTGTGTGAATATGCGGTGTAATCAAAATGAAACCGGAATGTGCTACCTGCTCGGCAAGAGGAAGTGGTACAGTCTCGCACCGCCATGGCTTAGTCTCCTAGACTTTTTTTTTTTGAGTGGTCTGTCATATGTTGAGTTGTGTATACTGGAATCAGTGCCAGTACGCTTTTTTGCCACAACGTGTCCCTGGCTCTGGAGTTATCATCACCATGTGAATGCATGGATGCTACCTTTTACTGGGCTCAGAACGCGTACTGGATGAACCGAACTGAATTTCGCCAATCAAGTTTATTTTTCAAGACAGAAGAAGGAGAAGCTCGACTACTAGGACCACTGGCTCTGGTTCTCGTCCAATGGCGCAGGACAAACAAAACACTCCTTCCCACACTCCTCTCGGTCAACATTACGTGATTTATTAGTGGCATCTCTCCACCTTTTCCTTTTCCATGTCATATCCTTATTTATCCGCAACCCAAACGACGTCGGAGTTATACTGGCAGCATAAGGAGAAAATGGCGTTTGGCAGAAAATTATGACGTCATGAACTGGTCAGTCAAAATATCTCACAAACGACCATTACGATTTTGTGAACCTGATTTCTGAAAATGCCTATCACCATTCGATAAGGCATCCAAATAAACCGCGAAAACAGATATTTTTATCTGCGGAACCTAATTAGGGATGGAAATAGCTGACGTTAAAGTAAAAAAAAAAAAAAGAACGCCTCCGCTCGGACACGATAAAAATGTAACTAAGGCCACTTTCTGACTTCTGCTTTTAAAATGTTCGCAAAATATCTGTTTCGAAGTTTCTTTAGGTGTTCTTCCGAAGGGTGCCATGCATTTCGAGCGATCTAGCTCATGTACTTCTTGACTACAGCGCCTTCAAACGGCTGAAAAGGAAGATTTGTCGAAATTTATTGTCATTGATGCTAAGCATTTTCAGAAATCAGCTTCACAAAATCGTAATGTTCCCTTGTCAGCTGAAAATGAATTATTTACAATATCTACCACTTTCCATTATAGCATTCCAAATACATTATTTTCCTCTACTATATCCATAATCTTAAAATCTTAATATGAAAGGGATAGTTCATATGGGATAAAAATCCACTCCACAAATCAAAGCTTCCTGCTTAGTTCTGTCTTTCTACAGGAGGTAGACATGCAGTTTTTGTTTAATGGTGTGTATGTGTATATGGACAGACAGGTAATGAGAGCGCGGCGGTGGGGGATGGGGGGCAACCCTACGAACTAAATAAAGCAATCGCGACACGGTACAAGTTTCAATAAAGACCTGTAATGTTACATGATATATAAAATTTCACGAACTAAGAACCCATTAAGCGACACACGTCTAGAAACTGACGTTCGCAATTAAAGATCAAAGGAAGGGTGTCTTTTTCTTCTACGTTCAACTCACTTTCTTGACAACTTTTTTCCTCTCTTTTTTTTACATTACGTATAAAGTAAATAGGGGCAAAATGTGGGTCGGACACACACATCCTCTCTAACAGTAGTCTAGTTACATCGAACAATTGCACAGCATACGTAGCTGAAACGCAGGAAGGACAAAAACTAGCACAAACATATCTCGTTAGTAGGCTATTGTACACGTTCATCAAAGAACCTCTTGTCCCCCTGTTTTAGTCACACGGTATTGATTTCCTCAAACGAATACTGTATGTGTGTCTAGCAGCTGACCCTATAACCTGTAAGCCTACAGGGAGACTTATCCCCCTTCGCCTCCCCTTAAGTCGGTCGCTCTGTTTTTATTATGAGAGACAACCAGCTGGCAAACGAACGATTTGGTCAAAGGTCTATATCTATCATCAAGCTGCCGAAAGGTTTCTCTCGATAAAACAAAAATATAAGATAAACAAGTAACAATGCGTGGGAAAACTGACTGCTACTGATCACTGAATTCAATGGAACTGAATGGCTTCATTTATGTGGGAGACGTTCAATCGTTCTTTCACCTAACCCTTCCCATCATAATACCTTATATAATTCGTGACGAGCCGAAGTCAACAGTTACTGAACTGGCTTATATAAAATAAAGTTTACCAAAGTCCTTACCTTATAATTACACATGTGAAGTTAAAATGGCTGTCGAGAGGTTTGACGTGTCAGGCTAGTTATAATCAAAGAGGTTTCAGGTTCATATCCTGTCTGGGACATGGATAGTTGTGGATTTTGCAAAGGATTATTCGCATCAGGACGTGCCGAAGTTCTTAAACTAGTCCAAATCAAATAATGTTTACCGGAGCGAAGTTGAAGTGGAGATGGTTCCATATCAGTTTACGCTGTGAAACCGGGTCTCACGGCGGCTGGAATTACAGCTGTAGGCGGCCTGCAATTCGCCACGACATTCCTGCGAATATGGCGATCTTGTACAGGTGAACCGCGAGAGTTCTGACCCTGGACTTTTAGGCAGTAGTGACTTCCAAGTAGCACTGCAGCAAACAGTTGTATCGCGATCCACTATTGTCGCGATCACACGAAAGGAGAATGTAGACGGCCTACCACACGGCCTTGTTCAAATTGAGCTAATTGCCCAAATGTACGTTCAGGTCGCCCTTTGAGGCAATTTATATTCTCGTAGCACACAGCTCTCACAGTGACACCAGAGAGTACTTACTACAATGCTTACGAACAGCTCCATACGTGTCTCTTGGAACAATTCGTTCCCATTTAAATCTTACTTCCCAAGGTCGTTGCGGTCCGCACAGCGAGTCCCAGTAGACCATGTTGTAAGAACGTGAGTCTACGAAAGAGAAGAAGAATGTATTTCTTCTGGACACAATTTTTGTTTGGTTGATGTTTTACGTTTTAAGTACTATGAGAGCAGTATGAAGTAAAAATTATGACCAGTTACGCATTATCATACTGCATGCGGTAACAACAGAAGACCGGAACCCAGCATACCAGTGACGTTTTCCCATTGGCTGAACGTTACGAGGCAACATATTCGTAGACTCTTAATGTTATACAGACCAGCGTTAGGAATTGTCAGCAATAATTCAGAGCAGTGGCGGTCTGTCTCTTGGGTTCAATGGTTCACTGAACCGTTAGGTATTTCAGAGCAGTAATAATAAAATTAATTCACTAAAATACGGTATACATTTTATCATGTAAAGATTGTTACTTTTATAGAAGTGCTGTCCAGTCTCTATAAAAAATGGTCACTTTCTTTTTAGTCTATGGAACGTCTTCAACACTGTATAAGTCTGTGGTTGTTTTCCCGTTCCGAAGCTTCTCGCTGGTTTCGAAAATGAACCTACTGCATGCAGCTGCATAGACTTCTTGGGGGCGGCGAAGAGAGGCGGAAAGGTCTCTTCGGTGCCTGAAGGGGCGAAGTAATTTCTCGCTGCATGGCTTGGTAGCTCAAGCAAGCACAACTACTTCGGTTTGTCGTGCGGATATCTTCGGAGATACTTCATTCAAACGGCAGAGTTACTCTAGGTCGCGCGAAGCACAATGTAAATCAAATGAACGCAATTTAAGAAATAAAAAGATACGTCCATATTTCAACTTAAGAAATATGTGTAAAATATTTTCTTTTCTTTAGTGTATAGAATAGGCATGCACCTTGTGTGTTGCTGATTAAAGCTGAGTGAAATTATAATTTTAAGGAGACAGTGCAAAATAATATACGGGTATGTATTGTGCAGTTGCTTCCTGTAGAAATAGTCATAAAGACAGGTTTCGGAACTGTGCTAGAAACACAAATAGGAACAGTTTTAGAAATATTTTTTGTTTGTTTTAAATGAGGGTATCTTGACGAAAAAAAATCTTCTGCCTTTTCAAAAGACATTATGCAATCTGTAAACGCTCTTTTAGAATTCCGTAAATAGGGTTTCCGCCAGGGTTTTCAGTTTGGAGGGTGTAAAGTCAAAATTGGGAGGGTGTAAGTGAAGTTGTCTACGGTTTCTATCGATTTTTCACAGCAAAAATTTAAAAGTTGAGGGTGTTGTAGAGACTTTCGGGCGTAAACCCCCCTTACTGCGTAAATATGTTAACATTAAATACCCAGTTACTTACATCCAGTCATGTAATACAAGAATTTCACAAGGTATACCAGCGATTTTTTTAGTTTATCACCATCACGGTATTTGTCTGGTATGACTGAGGAAAAACCTGTCAGGATAGCTGTAGTGTGTTGTCGAGTGAAGAAGCGCAAGATAATATGCCGGGCATATAGAATAGGCATGCATGTTTTGTAGGAAACCGTGACAGTCTCACTTAATCGCTCCGTGCAATTTCTTAAACAAAACTATTTTTCATTAATAACATCAAAAGAAAAATGTAACATCAGAGTTGGGAAGGCCTCTTCCTGTTCTCGAGATAAAACAAAAGCCAACGAGTCGAGGTAAGGATTTTTTTAAAAAGGATTTTTAATGTTGCAAATTTACAACAGAAATAGATTTACCAATTTTCTACCATGAAGGAAAGATGGCTGAATTTCTGTACAAAGAAACACCTTCTGTTAGAAGATCAGGAGAAGTCTCTACGTCGTTTTAACTAAGCGGCATGAAGGTCATGTGTAAATATGTTTTTTGAAAACTAATAGCTTAGATAATGCATAAAAGATTCTCTAACACAATTAAAGACCTTAATCGCATAATATCCTACGGACTTGGGACGTTTTGCAATTCAGGTCTTCAATTGCAACTGTTTTTAGTTAGTTCTGTTAAAATTTTCAAAGCATACTAATGATTTTTTTCCTTTAGAAGTATGTATTTAAAATTAGTGAACCGCCAGTTTTTGGAAGCACGAGCCGCCACTGGTTCAGAGAAAACAATAATGCCAAAAAACACTAGTAAATAAAGTATCATCTTGTAACAAATATTTCCCTATCATCATTGTATCCCTGAAAGTTAAAATTAAATTTAGTTCAATCCTTATTTTTTTATTTTTTTTTCGTACAAACAATTCTATATTTCACATTCCTTCTAAAACTAGAACGTGAGGCTACACTTAAAAGCTAAAAGGATTCTGAATATGAAGAAACCAGTATATTACCTAGATTCATCTTAAAGATTGATTTCCTTCTTGTTTTCGTACTGGTATTCGTGTTCTTCTGATCTCCATGCTTTTGCCAACCAAATAACTCTGTTTCTGACTGCAAGTGACATCTGTTGTATGGTGGTGAGGGAGACACTCCTCTTGTCACATTTTTGTTAACTGCTAATGTAGTATGTATGTGTGTGTTGCTTCGTTGTTACAGAGTTTGGAAATGATAACTAGTCTTTAACGTGAAGATCCGAATCCACTCAAAAAAGTTAAAAAAGATCCCACCTTCTTAATAATAATAATAATTCAATTAAAAATAGACAAGATTCTTCCAACTCCGAATATAAGTTTAAATCGTCACCAGGAAGAAAATACCAGTATGAACAAATATATAATTAATAGTTCATTTCAGTAGTGGAAGGTCTTCCAAGACAAGTATTAATTATCTTCGTTTGTCCTAGATACTTCCAATTTGTCATTGTTGGTGGCATTTTATAGGTATTTGTACGCTTAACCCAAATCTGGCTTGGAATAGATTGCTACAGAATAAAAGTTTCATAGTGACTTTGGTAAAAGTCACTAGGGGCGTCCAAGTGATCAGCATGAAGTCAATCGAACAACCCCTTTGGACACACCTCGCTAAAATCGCTAATAGCAGCAGGAATGACTCATTCCTAGATTTTTCTTTAAAAAGAAAATGGTCTAAAACTGAAACTCCAGTGTTTACTTCAGAGAAAATTCACTGTGGACTTCCGCCCCCCTCTCCGAAAGGGGGGAAGATATTGTTATCTTCGAATGTGGTTAAAGACATGGTTCCGTCTAATCCTTGAGAATTTTTACGGGGCAGAACCATTCATTCTATAGAGGAGCTATACACCTTGGTCTATCCCGTAGTTAACACTCTACAGCACGAAAATACCCCAACCAAAGGTTCTCAGGCAGATGAAATCAAGTCTTGATACCCCTCCGCAATGCCCCAGTAAGTTTTTTTTTCCAAACACTGCAATTCAGTTTCTAAACTTTTTTAAAAAAGAAAATATTATTGCAATTTATTGGTTGATGGCAATATTTAATCTCTAGGCCTCAGTGTTACAACTTTGGACTAAATGTTATCAGTCAACTGTGTATTTCTTTTTTAAAGATCTGTACATTTAAAGAGGATTTACTCGATTGATTCATACTGATTTGGACGCTCCATAACGTAGATCACAAGAATAATATAGGAAATATTGTGCACCAACAAGTTGAAACGTTTATCAGTAATAATAATATTAAGTTCATTTTCGCCTCACCATGCGAATAACTCGCAAGCTAGATGACAGAGAAGGGAACAGAGGTCAGATTTCAATACCCCGTACAACTGTAAAATAGCGTCAACATTTATACTGTACAAGAGTCGCACTTAACAATTGGCAACCTTCCCTTGGTAGTATAATTTGCTTTTCCAATACTGTAAACCGGAGTTGCATTTATTTTCTTCCTTTTTATCCTTTAGTCATGCCTACAATATATTAATGCTGCGTAAACAATGTCCCTAATCAGTTATTTCTAATATTTCTAGTACCTCACTGAAAAAAAAAAAGTACAACTCTCATGCACTTCATTTTTCACATTACATTGTATCCCCCTTCTAGTTCTTAGGTTGTTCACAATAAAATAAAAGTTTTAACTCATTCTGTATGAAACATTTTCTCAATATATAACAAGGAAAGTGACAGATTTATCATGTTCCTTGTAGCTGAGTTGGTTATGGCTGCCACTAAGACAACCTTGATACTTTCCCTCCCCCGCCTAGCATATTCTATTTCCCCTTCTAAGTTACCAGGATCTCTTATTAAAACTAACTTATAAAAATCAGTTGGTCCACTTTTTTGAACATTTAAAGTGCAACCAAGTTATCAAACGTTTACTTATCTGAGATAACCTAAAGATGTACAAGTATACACTTTTCAACAGGGTAAAAAAAAAAAAAAATTCGCCAGTGCTATTTTCTCTTTAATTTAATTTCCATACTTCATATTCGCATTTATAACATTGCCCAAGTATATCCTTAAGGCTGGCTGGATATCGTTTTAATTTCTCTCTTCTACTTTTATATAAGACTTGCCTCATTCCAGTAGTCAGAGTTTCTTTTGTTTTGCGTTTCATTCCCATTTTTCATGTTCCTTTTTCCTAGCTAACAGGTCTTGCAATATTATAAATAAATTATGCAAGAAGAGAACAATTACCATCTGTACTTTTTTTTTTCTTTTAGAAATGCAGACAGAGAAAAATGCTCAACGCAGGAACAGAAAACTAGACTTGGGTCTCCCGAGTTGTTGGCTCAGTGGTAGAAGAAACCGGGTAACGTCCATAAGTCCTAAATTTCAGAAGTCCTAAATTGCAGAAGTCCTAAATTGCAGAAGTCCTAAAAAAACTTTCACAAGTCCTAAACTTTAGGACTTGTGCAATTTAGGACTTCTGCAATTTAGGACTCCTGCAATTTAGGACTTCTGCAATTTAGGACTCCTGCAAATTAGGACTTCTGTAAACTCCAGTGAACTGGCTTCTTGTCTTTTAGGACTTCTGCAATTTAGGACTTCTGAAATTTAGGACTTCTGAAATTTAGGACTTCTGGAATTTAGGACTTCTGGAATTTAGGACTTCTGGAATTTAGGACTTCTGCAATTTAGGACTTCTGGAATTTAGGACTTGTGCAAGTTTCGTCCCTTTGCTTTAGTTCTAAAAATCGCCACAAACAAGAGAACCACCGCCACTTCTGTAAACCAAACGTTACAAATACAGTGGATATTTCGTCCGCCATATTGAAGTGATATTGATAAGCTTGAGAAAACTCGTTTAGATTATCCATAAATCCCAATTTTTTCTTTTCGACAAAAAGTGATTGCTTGTGAAAAGGACACTACATTATTTTGAATTGTCTCATCGTACAAATATTATTGACTGCTTTACATTATGGAAGTCAGATTTCAACATGCAAGTGTTCATTTTAATAATAATAATAATACATTAGATAATTATAATCAATTTCACACATTAAAAAACTTATTTCACTTGAAGTGAACTATGACTGGATGTTTTGGCCACTTCGAACTATTTCTAGAAAGTCAATCCCGTTCTATGCTAGCTGTTAATAGTCAGTCAAAACTTCATCAGAAATAAAATTCTCAAGAGTTATTTGGATTTTTCCATAGTTAGTTCTCACAGAAAGCCTTACGGAAATATTTGACAAATTCGTTATGTGATTTGTATCTTAATGAGAAGCTCCCCAATTGTCCTCACGATTCTGGGTCAACACCGAAATTTTTGAGAACCCATACCGGAAATCGAACCAGGAACCACGTGCACCGTAGACACGAGCGCTAACCACTCGGATAAGCGGTATTATTATTATTATTATTAGCGAGGTTATATAGAGACAGAACCTACAGCGTAAAATGGGACCCAAACAACTACTCGGCTTTTATCCGAGGCTTTAGGCTCTCAGCATTTAATGTCCGGCCTGTTATGGAGAGTTTCTTTACCAGTTAGTGTTTTTCTATTATTATTATTATTATTTGCTTCAAAAACTTCCAAGTTGAAATTTATGCTGATTCTAAACTGCTGGGAATTCTTGTTGAAACAATGAGCAATTTTGCTAAGTTGCTAATCACTAAGACCCCTAATCAAAAGCAATTTTGCTAATCCACTAAGACCCCCAAGTCTAAAATCCAGTCGGGATTGCATTCCCTACTTTGGTGACTACCTGGGACAATGTCTTTCCAAGATATATCCACGCCCATATTATTATTATTATTATTATTATTATTAATAATAATAATAATAATAATAATAATAATAATAATAATAATAATAATAATAATAATAATAATAATAATAATAATGTGTCTTTCCGAGATTTAGCAACCAGTCTTGTAGTAACGGATTGGTGTAGGCCTTGACCACACAGTTTTTGCTCATCAACACAAAAGCTATTTTGAGGTAGGAGTTATACCACTAAATTTATTTACTACCTGCTAGCTATAGAGCCAGGATACGTGCTTGACTACAATTGATTCTTATATTCCATTAAATCCATCAATTTCGCTATTTCACGACCCACAAATTAGGAACAAGAGTGAACAGCTCCATTCAAAACATGCTCAGGAGCATATATACTGGTACCGCCTAATATTATATTTTTCTGGTAATTCAAACTATTCATTCTCAGTCAAATGATTTAATTCTTGCAATGGGGTTTGAAGCCCAGAACCTCGGAGCCATCTCAGTTCGCAGATACAGTTTGGGGTTCTTATTATTTTGTGATTATTAGGGATCGAAACCCGAAGCCCTGGAATTCAATAGGCACTTCCTTTAACTTGTGCGTAGGGGCCAGAAAGCCTAATATTTGGGTTGATATGTGTGGTATATTCAGTGGGAGCCATTTATGTAGCTTTTCAAGCTGAAAAGCGCTCCAGGTTTCACGAGTAGTTCTTAACACCTAGTAGCAAGTAGCTGCTAGCTTTTATATGTTATTATTTAGGTTTAGATGCTTCCAGGCCCTTTATTTTGGATTCCGAAGTGTAGCGTTTGTTCACCAGTCTGTCAAAAAGGTCGAATATTTACGAACGCACTTTAAATATCACAAGTGTATAGTAAACAAATATGACGTCGAGCCCAATGATAAGCAAAATAATGTATTGAAATAAGAAAATAAAACTCATTTTCATAGAAGCAGGTGCGCCATGTTTATAATCTAAACCGAATACAACTATCGGGGACATATAAGCAGTAGTAAAACTGTTCAAGAAACCCACAGTCACCAAAAACATTGGTGGAATCAGATAGGCCTTATAGAAATGATTAGTAAGTCAGTACATATGAGGGGTGTACACTTATTATCAAAGATCCAGAAACACACTTTCTGGCACGGCTGCGCTGAAATAGAACAAACATTTACCCATTAAAACAACAATCTAGTGCCAAAGATTTTTTTTAGTAAAGATTATACAACAAACCAAATAAGGTGGGGTATTACCCAACGAGAACTACCATACCACACTGGCCTATTGTGATAACCAAAACATGCTTTCATGTTATTTATGTCCGACAAACTAGACCAGGCCAGCAAGGTACACAAATACTATCGGATATCCGTAGAAAACAAACATCTTAAAAAGCTGTTACAGATCAAACTGCTCTTAATAGACAAACTTTTGGCCAAAAATGACCTAGAGATACAGAAGTGGCTATCACGATCATCGTATGCACGTAGTCACAAGTTCATACCCCGTAATGGTCAATCACATGTAGTGGTTCAGAATCCAACTAACCTAAACAACTGTAGGGCCGGTCCATCCAAGCCCATCAGACTGTTGAAGATGTCAACAGCGACTACTATTAGAAAAATCATTTATAACAACCCAACAATAAATAAAGTACAAACTGTTTATAAGGCGACCAGAGTAGGAATAGACGCGAGGGGGAGGTCGCTAGTGGTTGTTTACACGCTGCAGCTGAAGTTTTGCAAGGGACATAAACAGTGTTACCAAAGGTGTAGTCGGGAAAGTATACCATAAAACATACTCTTTTAAAACTTTGAAACTTGCTTTTGTGTGAGATTACTATTGTCTCATTATTGAAGCTGACTGCTTCCTTCTAGCAATTGTGGGAGGGGTCGAAATATTTAGGGGCTTAACAGCATGTTTTACGCGAAAGGGAATCACTGGGGCGGAAAGCAAAGTTACTTCTCCAAGGTTCAAGGTCGTTCCATCTGGAAGTCTCAGTGCAGACTTGTCGACTTGTAACATTTGTCATTTATTGTTCTTTGTCCTAAAGAACACCCATTCCAAATTTCAAGTTTCTAACCTTTAACAATTTTCGATTTCTCGTATTCCACTCTTTAAGAGGTTTTCACCCCCTCACCGGGGATATTGAATAAAAAATTAAGATAGCTATTGGTAATGAGTTGAAACAAAGTATTTTCATGTGAAATATCAAATTTCTAACTCCAGTGGTTTCCGAGTTGCACTTCATCCACGTTTAACCCCTTTGGGGGGTAGGGGTAACTTTTTAATGCCATAATTAATCTCTCTAGGGTTTAAGGAATATTTTTTTGAATTTCATTTATGGCCTTTAGGCATCTAAGGCGTAGGCCGTAGGAGAAGAACGGATTCGGGAAGGTGTCGGCCACGACCTACGTTGAAAGTGCCATCCCGGATTTTGCCTGGTGTGACTGAGGAAAACCTTCGAAAATCCTGTCAGTATAGTCGTCCGTTGGAGTCGAACCTGTAACCTCCCGAATGCTACGCCAACGCTCTACCACTGAGCTACGGTGGCTCGGTACTAAGGAATATATGTACCATAACTTTATTCTAATCCGTCAAGGGGCGTGGAATTGTATAGCGTTCAAACAATCTTTGAGTTATATCTTCAGTCCGTTTATTTACTTTGTTGTACAATTATGCATCTAACCTTCCAAAATTATATTTTATTAACAAAAGTGTGGCTAAGAATATAACAACTAAGAACGAGAACATAGAGAAAGTACACAAGTTGAAATA
>JAGDQP010020944.1:0-27991 GCA_022664845.1 Lepisma saccharinum | reverse complement strand
TGTTGCTTGTTTTAGCCGAATAACTTTTGAAGGGCTTTCTTGTAAGCTCTTGTTTCTGTGATAGGATGTTTCTGAGAATGGTCATACATTATTCAATGCTGTGTTTCTACGTTCTATACATATACCAGAAACTATGATAATACTAACATGGAGAGAAGGAAGCTACTGAAAATTTACATACATGTTGAATAATTCATTGAAAGCATTTTAGTTGTGCTTGTGTGTGTGTGTGAGAGAGAGAGAGAGAGAGTCGATAGTGCTTGTTTTTCCTACGTAGATTACGGACACATCTCGTTAACTTAATCCTGTAAAATTTTACGAGTCCTCTTGTACTGATATGTGGAGTGAGCCTGTAATACTTTGGCTTTCTTGTAACCCGAAAAAGGAACTCTAGGTGTTGATGGATATGTTGTGACTGATAACTGAAAAGCAATTCCCATCATCATATGGAAGGGTGAGTAGTAGAGGTGGTATAATTGTAGGGTGTTTGCGTATGGAAACTCGACGTGGTTAAACAAGGGTGTAGAGAGCACGTAGAGGGTAGTCTGGTCTGAAGAGAAGAGAAAGATGGCGTTTGTTCTTCAGCTGATCAGCCATTATCATGAGCCCTCTCGGTTTTCTCTTTCTGTTATCTGGAATGGATTTGCGTGTGCCGACCCACAACCTTATTCCTTCCATGCCAATTCCTCCAGAACCAATGAGAACATCAAACTTGGGATGGTAATTCGATTTTGAAACCCTGCGGGAAAGTCATGCTATCCTTTTAATTTAAGTAGATTCACACAGTTCAAGGATAATTGAAAGAAAAGTGAAAAGTTGGAGTGTTGTAATATCATAACATTGGCTACAACAGCGCGACTTTTGTCTACAGGAGAGCATCTGTCGCTTGGTGCCAATGGTGTAATGTTGTAGCCCGTAGCGTCGACAAGCAAGAACTTGCAAGCTGGAGGAGCCAATCATATTGAACTGCAGCGATTCACTTCATCAATTGTAGCAGAAGGTGTGGAAACTAAAAGAATTACACATTTGTAAGGTCTTACAAACTTGGCAGTAGATACCAGACTTCAACCAAGTCGATTACATGATCCTGGCTGGGTGGCCAAAACCTGTAAGTGACAACAGTTAGGCGGTATTCTGTTATCTGTCATACACGGCGTTGTGATATATTACAGCGTACATGTTCGCAACTGAACCAAGTGTCACAGTGAGCAGTGAAGCCCTCATGCATATCATTCCGAAAATGGACAGTCCTTTGATATGAAATACATGTACAAATTATCATCACCGCTTTTACTATAATGAAGCGGTATTGGAAATTTCCGAGAGGTTGTTTTAGATTAGAATAGCTTGCGAAACTTATCAATAGATCTTTCAGCGCATATGTTCTTGGGCTCAACTAACGACAGTTTGAAAATATGGTTGGTTTTCAATAGAAGGAAACTTGCTTAGTAAGACATCTATTGAAAGATTTCAGAACCACACCTTGAAAACTATCTTTAGATATTCATCATTACAAGGTGTTTCTCTTATATATCTTTTCTTTGTGGCACTATCGATAATTATCATCACCATTATTGTTGTACCGATAATTCTAAACCTTCAAGATCTAAAGCTTTCGTTTTCGCCTTAGACTCCTTTTATGCACACGCGCTCCTACGCGCATAATGAGAGAAGCGCAAACACTGGGACCAAATGAGTGTTTTTTTATGCAGATGCGTTGACGTAAATCTGCTGTCTCGTACTGAAAGACATGTGTTTCTGTTTTAGAGAACGCGAGAAGCAAAATAATGGGTATGTTTATTAAACAGTTTTTCAACCAAAGAAGTCAAAAGTGTTGCCAGACCTTACAGAGTCCAGTTGCTCAGAAACTTTCTACCGCATGCTTAAAACGCACTGGCAACACCACCTTCCATTTTATTCTTCTTTCATAAATATAAGGTTGTGTTTTTCAGCCACAGTGTTCATAGGCATTCCTAATCCAGTTGCTCAGACGGTGCCCATGGCATGCACAAAACTCACTGGCAACACCAACTACCTTCTTCTTGTTCTTTTTTTGCCCAGGTGCTCCTGTGACCTGTCTTGCACAGTCGAAGGGGTAGAAGCGTAAAGAGCCAGCCAGAGCTTCATAAAAAGGATAACGCGTTCACCTTGCGTTCTTGTATGCGCGTAAAGCTCAAAAGCATAAAAAGGACTCTGTATTATCAATGTTATGTACAACTCGCGTTCTTGTACGTGCGTAGGAGCACCCGTGCATAAAAGCAGTCTTAGTATACTTAACGTAGGATAGACGGAATGTGTTCCTTTGACAGAAAAGCGATGAGAATGAAACCAATGAACTTCCAAAGCATTGATCTGTAACAATATATTCTTAGCCAATAATTAAGGAGCTTTAAACGCTTCTTGATTCTACTGGAAAAGAGAGATCAAATGGTGCAGTCCAAAATTCTGCAGATAAAACGGTAATGTAACCTTCGCAACTCCTAAAGTAACCTCCACATTGTCTCGTTTTTAGCTAACTTGCTTAACCACCACGTTCTTTCCAAAAGCATGATTTGCTTGGATTAAAACAATTACAATGCAGACATAATTCACCATCTCAGATTTATAGTAATTCTCGAAAATGCGTATCGAGCTACAATAACTCAGTGGTAGAGCGTTGGCGTAGCATTCGGGAGGTCGTGAGTTCAATTCCAGTGGCGGCCATCCTGACTGAGGTTGTCCAATGGTTTTCCTCAGTCATTCCAAGCAAATATTGGGATGGTACCTTCAACTTAGGCCCTGGCTAACACCTTCCCGAATACTTTTTTCTTCTCCTATCCTGACCTGAGCCTTAGATGGCTGAAGACTATAAATAAAATTCAGTCCAATTTATTAGCCAGCTACGTGTGTGCAACGTAAATTTTGAATTTAATGAAACTTTAGCTTTCGAACCTTATTTCAAAACTTTCCCTTTTGTGGTGAAGTGTTTCATTTTCGTCTGTACTTTGTAAAATCTCTAAAGCTTCCACAATTGTTCTGTAAGAATTACTGTGCTAATAGATTTCTCGAACGTGTGTCTATCTATGGTAAATAGTTAAGTAGTGGATCATAGCACAGCAGTTGATTTTAAATTTCAGACGTTTAGATCTTCTTCCAATGTCTTGGCTGGTCTTCATTAAATAGTTATTACCCTCATAGCAATTTTGAACTGGTTCAAAACTGAATCAAGCTTCCCTAGACATGTGCGACATTTTTTTGCAAGCTTAACAAATCAAGCTAGAAAGGTTTAAAGAAGGTTGAATCCAACAGTCTAGTTTACTAGAATCAAGCACGTGATAGGATTTCAGCGCACTAAGACGAGACGGCAGTGCAACGAAATAAAATGCAATTAGATTTCAAGTTTAACAAGCTTCCTTGCATATCTGGTTGTTCCAACAGGCATGAATTAGGATAGTTAAAACAACCAGTTGTTCCAAAAAGTTTGTTTCATGTTTGGCTATCAACACAATATCAAGTTCAACACAATAAAAAATAAGTGACTAACAACCTTGTTGCAAGTTAACATGCTACATGGGTAACGTCCTAAACGAGCTGGTGAGCTTCTAAGGACGGGACCTACAGTTTTTACTAAACTGGGCTCCGAACCACTCCGTTCAATGGAAAGCAGTGGGAATTTAACGGTTGAAAATACGCACAGAAAGTGAGCGTGCTAACCTCTCGGTTACTCGGAGATCTCTTAGCAAGAAAATGGCAGATGTTTGTTGGTATGATAAAGCAAATTGCAAAGTGCAGTCCTTCAGTTTCTTTTTACAATTCCTACGCAAAATAATTTTGAACTGTTGCAGGAAAAGAATTTAACTACAGTGATATTTTTTTTTTTGTCTTTGTCATAAATTTCATACATAATGTGAAATTTATTACTTTTCGTTTACCTTTGATGGCAAAGAAAAGAAACTTAAAACTACTAGAAAGAAATTGGGAAGAAGAAAAAGAGATCGCTAAAAGAAGTCGCTAGTAAGAAGTGTGGTGAAATTCATTTTTTATGTTCAGCTGGCTTCAAAAAGGAAAACTAAATTTTTTTTTTTAACTTTAACGACCTTTTTTATACGAGAAATGACAGTTTGGAAGAAGAAAAGAGTTCTTTCTTGATTTCGATACTTCGTTCTCACATTATTTTCTCAAATCTCTCCTTACTATTTCTTTTACCTTTTTTTCTTTAATATTGCTTTCTTTTCTGTCATCACGAAGTTTCATTAAGCTTTTATTTTATTTCTTTTTGTTTTTCTGACCTTTTTTTTCTTCTTACTGTATTCTTATTTTATGCTCTAATGTCAAGAACAGACATAAATTTCGTCGCAAAAATGATTTGATTTTGACTTTTGTCTTGTTCCTGTTTCATATTCTCTTCTTTATTCCATTCCGTACTGTAGAAATTTCTGTTCAAGGCAGTATTTACCAATACATTTTCGTGTTCTTTGATAATAACCTAAGTGTAATATTATGACTAGCCACATTCAAATATAGATTTTCCATTCTGTGTGTCATTTATAATAGAATGTATATAATAGCTTGCAATAAGAATATTATATTAGTGAGTAATGATAATCGTACCTACGTACGATTCATTCCAAAGAATCTGCTCTACATTCTGTCCAGCCATTGAACTGTATAGTAGCATACTGGAGTGCTCGGTTACATCATAAGTCAAGTTAGGATCTGAAGTCAGGTACAAGAGAGAACAATTACGTTCGTTTGTCCAGTTTTCGTGTAATTCGAATGGAAACAAACTTTCAGTTCTAAACTAGTTTTTTAAAGGTTGTTGTTGTTGTGTAGTTCGTTCTTTTAGAGTTACTTATATCCAGAGCTGAAACGGCTCACTGGGTCAGTTGGGTCCAAAAAGATAGGAGAAAGTCTTATATCCCCGGAAAAAAAGAAACATACTCCCGGAGGTATGTAAATAACTCTCCCCTCGCAAAGCCTATTGTAAAAGGATATCTGAATCTCACAAATGAACTGATTGATCACAGAAACAAGACCGAGTCAAATTGAGTCAAGAGAGGGTCGTTGAATCAAGTTTAGATCACTGGATTAATTAAATTAAGGTTCGATAATCGGGTCGGATCGGAATTATAAAGTTAGGCTAGTCATTTGGGTCGAGACTGGGTTACTGAGTCAGTCAAATCGTTCGGGGTCAAGATTGGGTCAATCGGGACATTTGGGTTAAGTTTAAGACCGCGTCACTGGATCATCGGGTTACAAAAAGCAACTCGGGTTCAGCTTTGCTTATATCTTAATTTGTGAGCTACGCAAAATAACATGAATATTTTTTATATATTGCTGTTACATCTAGAGCCCAGTACGCGCATAGCTTAACAATTAAGACATCACTTAAATAAAAAAGGAGCCACACAGTATTAAAAAGCCCAAAAATCTCAGAACTGAAGGTTTGGTCCATTTTGTATTACTGTTGTTCTTTTATCTAACTTTAGATGCTAACCGAGCATTCCAGTGTCGTTAAATACAGATCAATTTATCCAGTCAAGTATTTTTTATATTATTGTTTTAAGAGTGAAATTCTGGTCCGAATTTCTCCTTTAAGTGTCGTAGTGTCCATTTTTCTTTTGTTCTGGTACTGTTCGAACTCTGTTCCTAATAGAATGAGTTGCTTTAAGATAAACATATCCGGTATTTATTACGCGGAATAACGCTTGATTTGTTATACGGTATTCAAATAATATTGATTACTTTTAGCTGCAATTTCAATATGAAGATGTACTTGTTGAGTAGATGGTTCAATCTGAGATAACGTGGAAAGATCCTTAAATTTATTTAGGATAATGTTGAGATTATTTTATTTTTAATATATCCTGAAGAAGAGATCATTGATCTGTTTTTCTAAATTATCTCCAACATTAGTTTTGGGCCACTATATACTAATTCTTCCATCACTCTGTTGTACGTAGACAATGTCTTACGTAACACAATACTACTCATGCCACACCAGCCCATGTCCAATCATGGATATGCAACGCAAATAACAAGTGGCGACGTCTCTATTATTGGCTGCTGACAGAGTAACGCAATAGGAAATATCCTCACTGTTGCCAAGTTTTTTTAATATGCATAGAAGCTGATTATTGTAAAAAGAAATGTATGAACTATAATTCTAGCAACTAAATTGGCAACGCTGTGACTACGTCACTGGTAGGAGGAGTCACGTCGGAAGTTAAAGCGAGAGGATAATATAGTGGAAATTTATTAAACTTTTTCTGAACTCTTTCTTTTTTTTTTGATTCAATGCCTTTCTCGCCTATATTTCTATTATTTTCTTTTCAATTCTTCTAGTTTATAATACTTCCTAGGTATTTGAAGCTATAATTGCCACGAGATAAGAACCAGTGTAGCTCCGCCTAGAATAGACGGAGCGGGGACTCAGCGGAGGCAACAGCGGGGATGATTTCTGTTGTGTTGCGCTGCCAGCAGCCAATGGTAGGAACGTCTAGTGCTGCTTGTCTGTGATTGCACACCGGTTCTTACGCCGTGGCGACTGTAGATACTAGTTCTACTCTCTCTTTCCTCTTCAAATTGTAATGATTGCTGTAATTTCTCCTGTTCCAATCACGTTTTCTTTCACTTTTTTTCCCATTCTTCTTTACAAATTCTTTTTAGATTTTATAGACATCTTGAAACTTGATTCTTTGATCTCTACAAGACAAACCTTATGATCTTAAATATGCCATACATTTGATTTTTCTTCCTTCCAATAATAACCTCTTCTGCGTTCTTCTTAGTATATGTTTTCCTTTACAAACAATACTGAAGAGGTCGTTACCATGTATAATATACAAAACTCATCTCTTTTAAAAAATATGTCTTACTAGGAAAGGAAAAGTGGGAACAACTAACAAAGAACTTGCACAAGAGCGGGCGAAACTTTACAAAACGAAAATAGGGAGACCAAAGGATAAAAATAACTCATGTTTTATTCACAGACGTTTGCATCTCTTCTCTGGTCGACATGGTGAAAGGAAAAGAGAGTGTGAGAGACAAATACGTCGTTGTTAAAGGTAAGAGAAGTCAGTGTTGCCAGAAGTATTTCAAAAATATATATATCCATTACTTTGAATTCGCTTTCAGTTTCAAACATGTTTCAAATAACAAAATGAGGAGCGTAGTGCACAAAGGAAAAAAAATACATCTTTTGGGGTTGAACTGGAGTTAATTACACAAATGGAAAGCCAAGACAAATCTACGTTTGGTGCTAAAAGACCTTATCTCTATCTTGTAGGAAAGATCTGGCAAATTATAACATACTATGACTTTGGTTGAGTATATTCTTTTAACTACTGACTTGCTGATCATCTTCAGTTTACACAAATAATCTTAAACATTACACACTGAATTAATAGAAATAAAATTAAAACGTATGTGAATTTGAATTTAGTTTTTAAGGCCTTTAGGCAACTTTGGATCAGGCCAGGTGGATGAATAGGGGATGAATTTGTGGAATGAATTAAGTGATAGGAAACAGGAAAACCCCGAGGAAACCCACGTACACGGCGTTTGTCCATCACAAATCCCACATGGCATGAGCAGGGATCGAACCGACGATTCCTAACGCCAGAGGTGAGCGCTCTACCAATTGAGCCACCGCGACCTTTTTAATTTAAAAGTATGTGTAAGAACTAACTATGTTTAAAGAATTAAATTTTGGATCAACGGATTTTTTTTCTTTTAGCTCGAACGCTAGGAAAAGATGACATAATGAAAGTTAATGGGCAATACAGCCAATTGAGTAAGTACAGATTAGAAGATGTACTCTTTATTTGACAAAACGTATTTTTCAAACTTGAAATAATACGATAAATTGATATTTTTACATTATAAGAGAAAACTCCCTTTCAGAATATTAAAACATTAAAAAAGAAATCTTAAAACATTAGGCCTATTGTTAACTTTGGACAATGATATGGGCACCTCCAAACCACAAGCTGAGGAGGCTACACTCTCATATTTCCTTTTTTAATCTCTCTATATAAAATTGAAAGTGACTATGTGTGCGTGAGCATCACGCAAAAAGTGCTTGACTGATTGGAATGATTTTTCGCACATGATCAGACACTGGACCGACTGGGAAGTTATCATATCACTTTGATTCTAAAATTATTATTTTCAGACATAATTGATCATTTAATTATCCATTGAATTCCAATGGCAGTGATAATGAAAATTTAAAAGCAAAGCTTGCGGCAACCCACACTACAATGTTGTTCGACGGGTTGACTACCTACAAGTCGTTAAATTTGGCATGACTATCAATTCATTAACAACGGCTATTTTAGTTTTTTTTTGATTCGACACCCCGCAGGGGGGTGGGTTAAGGGGTGATAAGACTCTGAACACCGCTCCAACGGGCGGGGAATCAGCTATGAAAAACTATTCTCTTACATGAATTCGGACTGAGCTTATTAGATTCTTTAAACCCGTAAGTAAAATTAACTTGAAATTCTTACATGAATTAATAAAACATTTTGTGTACACGAAAAGAGTCCAAGTTTAGTTTGACGTTCAAATGTCACAGACAAAATTCCTCGAGCGGGGTCATAAACCAGCACAATATCCATGAGCCCATAAACCACAAATTTGACACTTGAACCACTAACACGCTACTTCCTTCTACTGATCTCCAAACGTCGGTTCGGAGTCATCATCGTCTTTTCTTTTTTACGGAGTCATTTGGCATGTGTTTTTTGTGTGTCAAACGCAGTCACTTCGATATCTATTACCTGAAACAGCACAAGACTAAAAAAAAAAAAAAAAATCATTTCTATGCCACTACATTGCATTATCGTCCACAAAACTGAAGTTATACACTCTACAAAGACTGGCCGGGTAGCCGTGCGGTCTACGGTGGTAGGTCAACGACTCGAAGATCCAGGGTTTGAGTCCCGGCAGAGGAATGGGTGTGGATTTTAATGGCTAAGGGGCGCATCGTGACAGGTCGAAGTCCTAAGTTACTAGGCTGGCCCATATAAGAATAAAGTTTACCAAAGTTTTACACTCTACAAAGACCACATATCACGAAGCATGTAAGTGACATCTACGTATACAGCAAGAAATCTGACGAAAGAAATGACATAACTTGTCATCAGGAGTTTTCCAGCGTCGAAATATAATCACGTCAGATAGGTATTCTCAGCACCACCACTATGTCATTTTACCAAGGTGTGTAATTATCACCTGGTCTTCCGTAGTTGGTAACTTTGTGTTAATAAAGATACAGATATGGCCTTTCTGCATCAAATGTAAAGGTGTTTTAATCACTCAGTTCTGTAATTAACTTGAGTTCAACAAAATAAATTGTAATCTCGTACCAGATAACTTGATTTTACAATAGTTCCAGAGGCTTTAAAAGTTGTTTTACCTAACTCTTCACCACGAAGGAACAATTAACAAAGTACAATTATATCTGGTAGGATTCAGCAGCACCCATTCATTCTGTTTTTATGTTTGTGTAAAATCGGAAAACAATAAATTACGTCATTTTAGTTTATTATACAACGTTAAGTACTTTTTCGTTCGATATTCTTACAAAATTAAACATAAAACAGTTAGGATATTCAAAAATTGATTAAAGTCTTTTGGGGAGAAAACGTCTCATGTTTTCGTTTATGTATTTTCGTCCATGAGCGCATGGAGATGTTAGTTGTCAGTGTAATTCAGAAAGCTAGTGCTTGAGAGTCTTGTAGAAGTGGACGCTGCATGCTTTGTTTCTAGTTTGCTGTGAGATATGTTCGAGGCCCTGATCACGCTGGTAATGTATGTGCGCATCGATAACCAATCAGTGAACAATTGGTATTCCTTTCTCATTTTCAAAGTTTTGCCCAAACCAAGTCAGATGGACTCGGAATTAAGCGGAAAGTTCATACAACGTAACACCACGGGTTATTTATTATTCAATCTTGAGTGTTGCTGTTATCCTTATTGTTATACCGCACTGTAAACAGAAATACACTTCTTGTACATATCTTCTCTGAAATAGTCCTAGTTTTGTGTATAAGAAGTGTACAAAATGTGCCCTACCTTAACATTGGGTTTCTGCGTGTGAGCACTTGGTGTTGCTGCATGCACAAGCAAGATACGTTACTTCTACGTTTCAGATGTCAATCCTTCCGTAAAGGTTACATTCTTTATTTGATAAATAAATAGTAGTCTTTCTGTAAATGTTACAATTCTTATTTGATAAACAAATATAGAAAAAAGTAAAAAAAAGGACCTCACACAGCTACATACACTTTGGCAACGCTGTACGAAGTATAAGTGTAGGAGGAAAAATGTTGGAAAGTAAAGAATAGGAAAGCTTCGATTTGTTTGACGTCATGAGGAGCAGAAAGGGTATTGAGAAAAGATTTTTCTTGGTGTGATAACCGCGTGAAACTGCAGCATGAAAGAAAAAAAAAGGTGGGCACGTAAAACAGCCAACCAATGAAGAAAAAAGAAGTTGAATAGAACCAGATAGCGTCGTAAAAAAAATCAAAGGTAAAAAAATTCGCACGTACATTCTGTGAGTGAGGATGTTCACTTGGGGACTGTTTGTCACACAGAAATGATTGCTCCGAAAGGAATGGAGAGAAAAAAGAAAAAGGCTATGAGCGAAAGGAATGGAATGTGTAGGTAGGTTATAAAGGCTTTAAATCACTATTCCCAAGAGGAAGACATAGAACCATTATATCATCAATGTTTCTTCCAGTTCACGTACATAGTATTGACAAAAAGGGACACTTGGAAAGCTATTTGATCCAGAGTTATATTTCTTTCTATACTCCGAAGGCAAGAATTTCGGTATCAGATTATAAGGCTGGGCCTTAGAACGTCGTATACTGCTGTATTTAATACATATGGGAAGGGACTAACTATATAGAGTACAATTTTAAGATTAAGTAAAGATGGTTAGATTTCATGTTTAAAAAGCAATAAGGGGTTTTAGTTTGTGAAGACGGGCTATTAAAAAAAAAAATCCCATACGTGACGTGACATTAGGCGTTAACCTATAAGCATCCATCAGGTTCTTGGTTCGAATCATGCCTAAGCCACACACATGTGTATGTGCTTTTTTAACCTATGCAATTCACGGAATCGGTCTGGTCGAGGTCATTAGTGATGTGGAATAATTTAGGGGTGTTAACTTGAACGCTATAATTATTTATTTCTTAAAAAATCATACGCTTCGTGGCACTAGAACAAGAAATATCCCAGATAGCATGCCAACCTGAAACAAGGTTGTCAGTTACTTGCTTTCAGCTTGGCAAACTTGATATTGTGTTGAACGCAATAAATAAGCAGAAAAGAAACTTGTTGAAACAATGTAATAATAACTAACTTAATTCAAGCTTGTAGGAACGAACAGTTATGCGAAGAAGCTTCTCAAACTTGAAATTCATGTCAATTTTGTTTCATTGCGGTCTTGTTGTCGCTGTAGGCTAGGAATGTTTCGGCGTAGGTTAATTTCCTCCAACTCATACCCTTTTACTAGAGACTTTTCCTCCAACTAATAAGTATAAATAACACTTAGAAAGCCAACTTGATCGTGTGATTCCGTACTCTGGCGACTACAGTATCGGATTATTGTGCCGTGGGTCCTCCGATTAATTCCCACAGAGGCTACTCTTTTTTTATTATTATTATTATTTTAAGAAGTACATCATGGTTTTCTTCCTTCTCCGGTTAATGCTATTTCTATCTGGACTTTTGTAAACTAGATTGTATGATCCAACCTCGTTTAAACCCTGCTGGCTTGATTTGATAATCTTGCATTAGGTACTTGCAGTAAATTGTCACACTTGTCAAAGCAAGCTTGATTTAGCCCGGAAGTTTAGTGTACATAACCAGAGGTAGATTCTGATACAAAATGCTGCTATTGAAATGAAGATAAGAGAATGAATAAAAAAATAACATGTTTAATATTTATTTTGGAGGTTCATTGATCCTATGCTCTGCAGGAGGAATCGCTACTGTTCGATGTTGAAAATCCATAACCTTTTGTTTACAAAACCCTACATTGTACAAACCCTTTGTGTCAAAATAATCAAGAAACGAAATAAGTGAAAACAGGTCTGGAAAAAGTTCCACTTCTGATAGACATAAGACGAGTAAACGAAATATCCCTGTTTAATTCAATAAATGAAAGTTGCTGAAGGACCGTAGTGATTTACAGCCTTAATATTTTAAGAGCATAAAAGGTAATGCGTGCTTTTAACTCATTAATCGAGCCTGATCGAGCGATTCTCGCTACTACAATCCCCTTCCTTATTAGTAGAGGGAGAAAAGTAATTGTATAATCGAATTTAAAAAAACTCCTGATTTAGTACACCCGATTGACATTTTGTGGCTGCTTTTATTTTACCTAGTAAGCTCTCTTTTTTGCGATGCAATAAAAGAGCTTGTCAAACATAAAAATGTGATCCATATTCTTCTCTTGTCCTGTTCAACACATCAGTTGCACTCGCACCCGTAAAAAAAAGAGAGAAAATGTCAACAGTTTTTAGTACAGGACGAAATAAAGTATAATCACTTACCACTGGTATTGACTGCATGTATCTTTCCATTTTATATTAAATTTCCGGTTTTGTAGCCTAACTTTATATTGATAAGTATTCTTTGTCTCTCTCTTGAGCCTACTTCAGCTCGCACAAGGAATAAATAAGCAAGAGGAGATATCACGCGTCATCGCCATCTTGTTTCGATCATGTCTTCTGTTCGTGCTGTATTGATATTATAACACTTCTTCTTTATTTCATCTTTTTTTTTTTCTTCTCTTTTATTTCATTTTCCAACTTCACATTTTCACGAACAAAGGAAGGAGGGGGGAGGCGATGTAAAATACTTCCAAAAGGAAGATTTAAAGGTTGATTCCGAAAGGGAAGAGGAAACGTGCTTTGAAAATGATGTGTCTGAGAAACGTAAAACAATTCTCTTGCCAATTTGCCTTTTCCTTCTGCCAAATATTGGCGTTTTTTTTTTATGCGAGACAAGTTTTATCGCTGCTGTTGTATATCAAAATGGCAATATTATTAGTTTTTTTTTCTGTTTATTTTATTTTTTCGTTTTCTGGTCCGTTTTCCTCTTATTGCTATTCTTTTAACCTTTCTTCTTTGCATCTTCTTTCTTTCTTCCTATGCTTTCTTAACCAATTTGGATCTTTTGCTGTTACTGCATTGCCTATTTCGTTTCCCAGAACAGGAAATGTCTTTCATCTCAGTATATATGTCTGTCTCTCTGTCTTCGTTTTCTGTTGTATAGAGGAAATGCAATATTTTGTCCTTTAGTGCTCTTATGTATCAATGTCACTCGTTTATATGCTTTATGTCTTTTTCCTAAGGAGAATAAAATTTTGTTAAGTATCTATATCTTAAAGAAGTAAATGTTTTATTTTCCGGCAGTTTCCCCCTTCACAAAACAGGAAACAACAAGAAGAAAAATGAACTATTTATCCAAAACATTGAGAGAGAGGAAACTCCGGATATGGAAGTAGCTCTCTAGCATTTTCGAAACAGAATTTGTCAGTGGGACATTAACCTAAATACTGAAGAGACATAAAGAGAAAGAAAAATAAAAAAAATATTATGCATACATTTTCTTATTCATTTGTTGTTCCACATTTGGATGTTTTTGCAGATCTTGCGTCATGAATATGACAACAGCGCATGCTCATTAGCTCCGTATTGCCAGATCGTACAACTTCCAGACTTAGAAAAAAAAATCAATCGTCCATTTCTCTTGAATCTGAGTATACACGTACATAACAATCTTGGTATGACTTAAAAGTGAATCAATTTTCCTTTCACAAGTGTGATAGCGTGATGTAAGCTTATCAAATCAAGCCAAAATGGTTTCAAACAAGGTTGAATCCAGCAGTCTAGTTTGCAAAAATCAAGGTTGAAATAGCTTTGACAGGACAGGGAATAAGAAACTAATATATTTCTTTAAAATATATATATATATAAGAACGTTAACCTGGATGGGAACCGAACCGAGGTCCTTTGACACATTTATCCGGTTCTGTAGCCATCAGACCACGGAACCACTTCGCTTATCAAGCGCTATTTGTAGTTAGTTGATTAGATTCGCAAGAGATGGAAGGTGGGAGCTGCCCGAGATCAGCTTATGACGAAAAATTCGTAGCACGTGATGGGACTTCAGCGCATTAGGACGAGACGACAGTACAACGAAATAAAATTCAATTAGATTTTAAGTTTAACAAGCTTTCTCGTATATCTAGTTGTTCCAACAAACTTGAATAAGGCTTGGCTTGTGGATAATTGTATTTCTTTTGGTGGTGTGTGGTCATGAGGAGAAGAGGATGAACTTGACGACGACGGACCAGACAGTTGAAGAAGTCAGAAGAGTAAAGCATTACTTTTTGAACAAAAAAGATGAAGCTGGACTCAGTTTAACATCTGCACTTGAATCACATATTGAGAAGGCAAATTGAAAATGACTCTGTGATTCAAAGAAAGATAGAAGACTATTTTAAACCATCTGTATCTGCTTTAAAGTAAGTTAAATGAACTGTACTTTCTGTGTTTGTGCTAGTGTTAGGTAGTACGTACATAACAACAACAACATGTGTATTTCAATTTCCTTTTACTGTACTTAGAAACATGCATTAGTGTACATTATGTATAAAAATACAGTAAACAGCAAGATAATGCTGCCCAAATTTGTGTGTACACTGCAGTATTTTTTCTTGTGTTGCATCCTAGGCTTTTTCCGAATAGCGGACACTTCTGAATAACGGACAGTTTTACGTTTCCCGTTACTGTCCGCTATATAGAAGTTTCACTGTACTTGTATCGTACTTGCTGAGAAAGTTAAAAGAAAAATCTTGTGGTTAATTGTTCGGATTTACTTGGAATTTCTACATGTATTGAACCTAAAATTTCGACCTAACCGCGGAGATTGCAACTTAAATCCACTTTTCTGCTTCTGTGTAATTTTTTCAACGTATCAAGTGTAGATACAGAATACATATACCGGTCCTCAAACAGGTGTGTATCCAGAATTTCGTTTTCGGGCAGGGTCCACCAGTTTCATTTGGGGATCCAGTTTTTTTTTATGTATATGAAATGTTCACATTTACTTCTAAATTTATGTTACATAGGAATTGGAATTTTGGAGGGAACCTCCTGGACCCTCTCCTGGGTTACGCCTGTGCCCTCAAAGCAAAATGAAATGTCGAAAGTCTTCCTGTAAAAAAAATCATTCCAGCCATAGGATGGCTCAATATAATACAGAAAAACAATTTGAAGGAATATTTACCGCCACATATTTTTTTTTTTTTAATAATATATAAAATATCAGGAGTGCAGCTTACACATACAAATGAAAATAAATACATCACTGATACTACGAGGGAACTAAGATACATCCGTATACACAACTTATCAGCATCAAAACCGGATTTGAAAAGTAGAAAAAAAAAATATATAGTGATGGTACCAATGATTGAGAAGTGCATATTAAAAATGTGTTCTAAAATGACGATCCATGTGCTTTATCATTTTTTCTGTTTATATTCGCAGTTTTTGTGCAAATGTGGAAATAGTGTCCTAAGGTCAGATTGCTTTACCATTTTTTCCTGGGCATAGTCGTAGTTTCTATGGAAATGTGGAAATAGTATCTAAGGTCAATTTGCTTTACCAGTTTTTTATGTGCATACTCGTAGTTTCTGTGCAAATAGTATTTAAAGGTCAAATTGCTTTACCTTTTGTTGGGCATACTCGTAACTTCTGGTGGTTTTATGCAAGTAATAGTTAATAACACTTATTAGGCTAGTTGCAAAAGGAAAGCCAAAACCTTGCAGCGTAACGCGACATTTTTTTACTAAAATCTAGGCAAAAATAAATGGCGTGATGTTTACCACTGGTAGATAACATGGATGATTGTCACGTTGTGGCAAGTTAAGCATATAGTGTGGAGTCGCTATATACCCAAACGGTTCCGGATGTGGATCTGGTTTTCGTATAACTGATTTGTTTGATATCGAAATCCGCATCTTAACTACACAGATCCAAGGTTATTATATTCGGATCCTGTGGATCTGGTTTTCGTATATCCGAGGTCCTTTATATCCGAATCCACTGATCCGGATTTGCGAATCCGGATCTTCAGATTTTAGGGGATCCGGTGCTAGATATGATATATCCGGTTCCACGAATCTGAATCTACGTTATTCGATACATTTACAAGATATTCGAATCCACGGCATCTGAATCTCAGTTTCACATTTCCATGTTTTTTTCTTATCCTGAACCGTGTTTTAACTATCCAGATCTACGGATCCAGATTTCGAATTTCCGGATCTTCATATCCACATTTGGATGTGAACGGATCCAGTTCTATGTATGGATACCCGATCCACGGATCTGAATCCGGCTTTGTTATATTCCCAATTTTTTATATCCAGATTCGCGGTTTTAAGTATCTGAATACATGAATCCGGGTTTCGGATATTCGACTATGGCCATCCATATTGTATAAAGCGATAGATAAGGCAAGATTACATTCTTTCTGTATTTTCACCATTTTGTTGCATGCTGAAAAAGAAAGAAGATTCCATTGTCAAAATATCGACCAACAAAGAATTTTTAGTGGGACACAACAGCAGACCACGTGTTTGGAAGAATTCCAAGATTTCAGCAAAATTTATACACACGCAGATACGGAAAACAAAAAAAGAAAAAAAAAGTATTCGATTTTCGCTCCTTTTTTCTTTTGTCATAGTCTTTTTTTTTTGCAGAAAAATGTTCGTGTTTTTTTTTCGTTTCCTCCCTTAGAAATTATAGAAAAGACTGTTTTTTTTCTCGTATTGGTAGAAGTGTAAAAAGATGAGAAATATAAAAATGGGTTATCGGATCCACTCACTACGTTTCGTTTCGCAGTGTCCGCCAGTCGTCTCGGATAGCTGCATTGTATGAGAGATAGTGTGTGCTACATCCGCAGATACGCATGTGGAGACATTTAAAGGAGATGGATCTAGTCGAAAAACTTATTTTGTAAATTGGAATCTTAATGCACAAAACTCAAATTCTATCTGTCTGTTTATCTATCTGGTTGCACCTTGCATGGTACCCCCGTAGGCGAAGACTAAGCTTCCAAAATTTTGATTCTAGAGGAAATTTTTGAATACAATCTAGTATATTCTTCTATATCGTTATGTTTTCCATACTCTAGATATGTTATTGGAGTTATGTATAACGAAGGATATGGTTGCTTCACTTGTCCAATATCTATTAAAGTTGCCTACCATGTTACAATAAGTTTCACTTATTAAGAAACTGTCACCGATGGGACACAAAAATCAGCATGCAACATCCACATTGCATTGTTGATGTGTTCAAAGGGACACGAGTTACAGGACTTCAAAGTTGGCAAAATTTTGTTCTGAACGCCTGAAGGGTAGGCAACACTTCATACATAAGTGTTGAAGTTATGCATTTCCTACTCAGTCTTTTTTTTTATATAGAAAGTTTCACTGCAGATTATTTAAATGTTAGATTAAAGTTATTGATCAAGTTGACGTGTTAATTAATTGTTCTGATACCTGCCAGATACAAATATTGTATAAATACAGGGTGATCCAAATGATTTCCAGGAGGAATCCCGGCAGTTGGAGCGCTCTTAACGTTAAAAAGTGTAAAATATGAACTTATCTACCAAGTTTCACTTTATAATATTTGAGAGTTGCAAACAAGTGAAAACAAGTGATGAAGTGAAAACAAGTCACTATGTGGTTCAAATCACTGGCGACAGATTTCTGGGACACGACTATAAAGAAATTGGTGTTCCACTGTACTAAATGCAACGACGTGTGTGGTGTCTCCGAAAAAAAAAAAAATAAACGATGCACGCAGATATTTTTGTCATTGTCACCAAAACTTGGTTTCTAATTACTGATCGTACCTTAATTTAAAAAACGCACCTCGTAGATGTTGATTCGGAGAAAGATAATTATTAAAACTTAACAAAACCATTGTTGAAATAGACACCCCCTCCCCTACAAAAAATATATATTTATTTTATCGAAACAAATAGTTTTATGTGGTTAATTTATCATTCAGCCTTAAAAAATATTATCTCTCTCGTTATCCTGTAAATTCCCCTAATCAGCTCAAAGTGTACCTACTTTTAGGTTTAATGATAGTAAGCAATTTTGAAAATTCCTCCTACAAGTGATATAGAACTGAATTCCATAGCAGAATAAGGAAGAATTGTTATGAATACAGTGTCAGTACGAGGAAGGTCTTCTTCTTCTTCTAAGATATTTATGAATGAGCTCCAAGATGGGAATTTAGTTTCAAAGTTACCTTCTTGGACATTACCACATAGCGACGACGACAAACAGTCCCTATCATTTCTACTTGATGTGCTAGTAAAGCTAACCTTATAAAAGTCTTTCTTTATTTTCTTGAATAAAAATCTCTTTTGAAACTTCTCCTCTGTTCTTAGCTTTGGGATTTTTTAAAATCTGTTTTCAAGGCAGCTGACAGTGTAAAAAGAGCGCTTAACTTGGGAGTGTAGCATTGGCATTTGAGTTGAGTAGAGCTGTTTTTATGTGATGGGTTATCGTTAGTGTCGTCTTCGAATATGACCATCACAGTGTTATGACTATCTCAAATTCTAGAAAGGATATTATTGTCTCGATCGTTAATTAGCCATGGTTGCTTCAGTTTCGTTTTATTTATTTAACCAATTGTTCTAAAACTACAACGTATTGTACACCAAATTAAAGCTCATGAAATTCTACACCGTTTTTCTCTCTCCCTTGGTAAAAAGCCAAATCTTTTACTGTTTTTGAGAGAATTGCAGAAATAAGTAAAGAGATTGTTATAAAATTCTTTTTTTTTTATTTCCCCGGAAATTGACTGGGAATTTTCAAAAACATTGTGAGAACTAAAAGTGTAGCTTGTAAGCTCATCTTTCAAATAAAAAAAAGGATAATCAAAATTAGTTATAAATAGGCTGAGTTACAAGCGCTTAAGAAAATGTTCGATCCGCCATATTGAATCCAATATGGCGGCCAAATGACGAACCAGATCACATGACCAAAAGATTTTGACTCTGCTATAGATAACGCCCTGTATTCAAACTGAGGGCATATAAAAGTGCACACGGGACGGGAGCCAGCATCTAGACTATAATCAAAATATATACATACTTCCCCCCTCCCCTAAAAGATTATTGTGTTTAATAACATGTTTGCGTTCATCTCAGTGTGGTACGGATTTTATGAAATAAAGAAGTTTTTGGTTGTGAATAGATCTAAAAGTTTTCTATTTTTATTTGTTTTATTGCGGAACCTGCCTTCAATCAGTGGCTTGTAATATAAATTAGAAGAGACAGAGGGGGAGGGAAATAAAAAACTATAGTCGCAGTTGAAAAGAGTCTACGACTTACAAAGTTCAAGAGAAGATATGATTGGAAAATGAGGTATTGAGGACCCAAAATGACTAACTCCATTTTTGTAATATTTTGTGCTAGCCTTGAAACCTGATAGGAAAAAAATCCATATTTTTCAGTGGGTAAAATGACTAACTCCGTAGTTTAATTACGACAATAGCGCAAGCAAATTAAAAGTTTACGGAACAATTGTTTTATTACAAATAAAAAAAACTTTACAGCTTAATTTCTCAATTTGTGTATAAAAGGAGTTAGTCAGTTTGGCTTCTGAGCGCCTCAGATATGCTTTACTAATTTTTATACTTCAAAATTCTGAACATTAATTTTAACGTAACCAGCTTAGTAATATTTGTTCAATCTGCTTGCATCTACTTGCATGCAAAGAACGATTGAACAAACAACTAAGGTGCGGTAGATGAATTAAGAAGCAAGGACACATGGGACAGTCTATTTCATGCTTTCAAAATTAATCGAATTGTGTCTAAAGTAGATACAGAAATGGAAGACCAAAGGATATAAGTAGAAAGAAGGTGTTGAGAAACAATGAATTTCACAGGTCTTTGCAGTTCGACCACGGTGAACTAATATAACAGACCTCATAATAGACTTAGCATGTTTCCCCATTTCTGGCTGCGCTAAAACTAATGGGGGTTTTGTTCAGAGCACGCGATTTTGAATCCAGCCGCTAGGTAGCTCTGCCATAGACCTCGTAGTAGAATATAACGTCTATGGCAGAGCTACCTAGCGGATGGATTCAAAATCACGTGCTCTGAACAAAAACCCATTAGTTTTAGCGCAGCCAGAAATGGAGAAGCGTTCTAAGTCTGTCTGTCTATTTGCTAATACGTAGTAATCTTATGTAAATCTTCATTAATAAACACACATCACTTTACAACGCAATTCTAGTAACACTGTTATAATCAAGAGGGGACTCGACGAAACGTATTTGCCCGGGCCCCGCACATCCTAGGAGGCGGCTCTGGTCACAACAACATGATAATAAAAAGAATAGCATTTGCCTGGTTAAACAGCCATTGAGGCTCTTCGTGAGTTTTTTAATTTTCCTTCCCTGGTAATAGAAACGTTTTTCTCTTTAAAAAAAAAAAAAATCTGCTTGGTCTGTGGCATGACGCCACCTGAAGGACGAAAGTCTAACGTCTCGTATTTTTGATCTTCCTTTTCTTAATTAACAATGAAACTAACTGGCACTGTGAGAAGGGGGGAAGGATAAATACTTTTGTGTCTTTTTCTGCAAATAATTAACGTTGCAACAATGAAAGGGCACGAGAGGGGGAAAAAATACAAAGCCTCATACTGTACGTGCATGGGGATGACCTTGAAAGGAAGAGAAAAAGTAAGGGAAGAAAAAAGATTTTTTTTTTTTAGTTTCTTCAGAATGTAATTTTCTTCTTGCCACACGAGACAATAGCTGACGTAATGTTACAAGCCTGGAGCGAATAGTTCTGTTTTAATATTTCAAGCTTAGCTACGTTGTTAGAATGTCTGTGATGTGCTATCTTTCTCTCTCTCTCTCTCTCTCTTTCTTTGTGTGTGTGTGTTTCCTCTGGAGGAAATTACATCGGAAGAAACAATTTTCAATTGAATATGACTGGGATATCTGTGAAAGTAGATTTAACCCAACAACACGCTCAAACTAAAATATATTGCTAATGAATTTATTAATGCCAAAATATGACCGTATTAGTGGCCAACATTTGTGCCTTTGATGTTATTAAATTCCTAAACGAGCTAGTGAGCTTCTAAAGATGGTAGGCTAGATAGAGTCTTTTGGTTATATAAGCGGGCTCCCAAAGACTCGGTTCAGTGGATTCTCGTGAGACTTGAACCTATGACCACATGAATAGAGAGCCCCTGTCGGGCAATCGAAGGTTAAAAGAATTCTGTTTTGTCTCTTTTGTTTTTTTTGAAAATTAATCCATCCAACAGGATATCCAAGGAACACGTTACGGATCTCTTGAATACGATATTACGATGCGGCAGTTTAGGATGTTTCGGGAACGTTTCTCGGACATTTGTGCTTATGAGCGCCTATGAAGAAATTGATTTCAGAAACAAATTCAAAAGTATCATATTAGTTTAATGAGTGGGCCTCGTTTAACAATAAAAACTGCTTGTACAGTATAATAACAGCAACTTTTGCCTAAAAGTAAGATATAGCAAATTTACGAAACAGAAAAGTCACTTTAAGTATATGTTGGAGAGAAATATTCAATGCACTTCAAAGAAATAAGATGAAAACACATTATAATGATCACTTATAGTGTAGCGGGCTACAATAACGCCATGGATACAATAACGCCGTTTGTTTTTCAGTTGTTTACAGCAGGGAAACTAAGCAGATGGCAGCACTCTGCAACGTGCTATTGCGTAGAATAAACATATGTTGTTATAGAACGTTACTTGTAGTTAGGTGGTTTAAAGTGTGTGTTTTACAGTCTTTGTTTTATCGATTAACAGCAGAATAACGAGAACAGGAAACGTAATTAATATTTTTTAGTATTTTCTATTACATATTGCTAATCACTCTCAATTTATAGGGATTTGAACGGGATTTTTTTGTAAGACACAATGATCAATTAGGAGTGTATAAACTGAGTTTACATGAGTCATTCTGTTAGCAGAGACCAATGGTGCGATGGTATGTTCATTGTATTGTGTGGCTACAATAACGCCTAACGCGAAGGATGCAATAGCGCCAGGCTATTTTCCTCTACAAATAAGCATTATCGATGTGAATTTGAAAGAAATGTGTCTTGTGAGCAAAGATTCAGACAGTTAAGAGTACTTTTGTCAGTTGCTTCGTCATTTTGACAAACACAAACCCCCTGGAAAAGCGCTACTTACTTTTGATGGTCATAAAAGTCATATTGATCCGGACGTTTTTGAAGTAGCAAAATCATTGGTTATTCACTTACTATGCTTGCCTGCTCATTGCACACATGAACTACAACCACTAGATAAAGATTTTTTTTTCAAAGCACCCAAAGTTTATTGGAATGAAGCCGTTGATAACTTTGGACGCCAATATCCTGGAAGGCGAATCGGAAAACATCAGTTTCCAAAAAAAATTAACGATGCTTGGGTTAAAGCTGCTACACCTCAGAATGCAATTTCTGCTTTTCAAGCTACTGGCATATATCCTTTGAATCCTCTAGTACTCCCAGAAACAGCCGTTCCACCAAGTACCATCTCTTCAGTACTTCATACGTGTAACTGGAACTACATTGGAGACAAATGACCAGCAATCAACTGAAGATGTAAGTCCCCAGCCGTCAACATCATCTGAATGTTTCTGTGATCCTGTAGCAAATGAGGCTTCTCAGTCTTCATCCTCCAGTTACTTTACTGAACTCATCCCAACTCCAAGAATTAAAAGAACTCTTCCGGGAAGGAATAGATAAAAAAACGTACAAGCAGTGCTGGTGAGTAGGAGCCTGTTTAACGTTCGTCCCAACCTAAAGTATAAAGGATCAACTTTACCAATGGGTGGAAAAAGAAAAGGGAGTAACCTTACAGGGAAGGGCAAAGGTAAGAGTTTAAGAAAACGTATTAACAGAGACAGCAACGACTATTGCGTTGCTTGTAAAGGATACTATTACGACGATACTGGTAAAGACATTGATTGATTGGTTGCAATGTGGGGCCTGCAAAGGACGGTTTCATGAATCATGTGCTTATATTTTTCCTCTTACCGGGCGCTGCTCTTCTTATTCCAACTAATTTTACTTGTTCAAGCTTATCTAAGTTCATTGTTCTCATAATATTATGAAGAATGATAACCTGGCGCTATTGTATCCATAGTGTATGCAATAACGCCAAATCACTTTGAGTGATATTTTATTTTATATTATTTGTACTAAATACTTTTTTCGAAGTTATTTGCACTATTTATAATAACTAAACATTAGCCTACTAATACAATGTAAAATTTATTTTTTCCGTCAAATATTAAATGCGAAATACTTAAAAAAAACTAAGAATGGTGGCGTTATTGTATCCAGTTACCCTATATACCTGATGCTTTAATTTTATATGCAAGAGCGTCAAGCTCTATCTATAATACACATGGATATTAGTTCCTATGTTTAGGCTTAAAATATAGATGTGAAAAAATCAACTCCTGGTAAAATCTAAATAATGAAATACATTACATGTAAGTAGTTTGTTGACCCAATTTAAACTGGAATATAAGAAAAGGACTCCTTACAACGTGTACTTGTATCAGCAGTTGGCGAAGATGAATTGGATTAAAATTAGCTTTGTATAATTTGGAAACTGCCTTGGTGAAGAATTGCGAAGCTCTGTACAGTTTCCCGTGTTGCATTTATTTATTTTTTTCACGATAAAATCATGCAGTACTAGATGTTTAAAACACACAGAATATCTATTGTTCTCTTTCAGTGGAATATTTATACCATTGTTTGCTTGATACATGAATATCTGGGCGACGGAATTTATTTGCAACCAAGAACGGTAGTGGTGGTAAAAAAAAAAGAGAGAGAGAGTAAATTGCTTATCTGACACACCACTCATTCACTTTGATCTATATGTGGAGAAGTAGCCATTGTTATCAGTATGTGGATATATAGTTGTGTTCATTTGTGTGAGTGTGAAAAACAGAAACGGCAGTCTTTATTCCGTCCTCACCCTTCCCATCATGGTAGTTCCCTGCACAAATTAGATTATCGGCCATAGTGCATTTGAACGATATGTATGCGTGACGGTATTTTTCTAACTAGTTTTCATCATCAGTGTTCGCTTGCCCCACTTACTCCATAGCACCCACTTTACTCTATACAAATAACAAAAAGAGGCAGCAGTGAAAAAATAAATAAAAAGCACACGTAAAGTGATGTTCCGATTGGAAGTATATTTTCTTCTTTTTCTATTGTTATTAACTTAGAACGGGACCGAAGACAACGTACTGAAATGCATGTTGAAGAACTAGAGTGAATTCTTTAAATGGAAAAGACTAACCAATTGAAAAGAACCTGCCACTTTCAGAATTTGAATTTTATTTATAGCCTTTGACATCTAAGGCTCAGGTCGGGATAGGGGAGAGGAATTTGTCAGTCAGGTCTTAAGTTGAAATTTTCATGGCATTTGTATGGTTTGACTGAGGGAAAACCTCAGTCAACAAGATCGTCGATCGCTGGGATTGAACCCACGCTCTCCCGAATGCTAAGGCAACGCTCTACCACTGAACCACTTTTAGAGTCACTAGATTCCAAACGGCCATATAAATCGTAACGAACAGCATGTTATTGTGGGAAGAAACTGAAACCTGTGACAAAGGTGTACTGGATCACTTTAGCAAGTTCCTCAGTTCCTGATTCCGGTAGGCCTATTGTTTGCCGTCGCGAAAAACGAGATTCTGGACTGAAGATGTTTTCAAAGAAGAATACCTGAATACTTCGTGGAGAGAAAAAGTACTACCTAACAATGAGATAATAATGCTGAAATTACAACAATAATTCTAATATTCGGGATGCTCGTTCTATGGTGTTTGGAACTTCTGAGAATCGTGGGAAGTAAAGACGGTTCAGCGTGGAACTGAGCAATGCACCAGCTAACTTCGCATTGTAGGTCGAGAGCCGAGCGATACGTGCACACTCCTTGTATATCGTTCACAGCGCATGCGCATAGCACAAGGCATTACATATCTTCTTTACTTCAGTTGTTTGTGTTTCCGACCTGGTTTTATTTTAAAACTATCTCCTTTAATTTATACCTCATGGAGTTATGCTAATGCGTTGTTATTTAAATCGATTCTCTAGTTTAAAGTAGCTATAGGTTCTTCACTATCACTAGTAATAGCTTTTATAAGAATACTTTGAACAGAAGGCTTTAGAAACAGTTGTCCTTAAACCAAAATGTTACGACAGACATGTGAACGATTATTTCGCCATCTAGGTACATGGTGCAAACAAGATAGATTTCTTATTACATCTTCATAGCATCGATCAAAATATCCAATTTATTATGGACACTGAGAACAACGGAAAGATCCCATTTTATGACATTTACAAGACAACATCTTTCACTCTATACACGAAGTCTAAACACAGATACCTCTACTTAAGTGCCAAGTCATATTATCAGCCCAGATACAAAAAACAAATCACCGTGAGCTCTCAAGCTCTCTGACTGGAAACATTTGAAAGAAGAATTCGCACATGTGACAAAAAGCTTTCTCTACATCGAAATGGCTACGACAAACAACTTATTGAGAAGGCAAGAAAGGTGATTGAACAGAAACAGAAACCTCTACGGGAAGATCAACACGAGACTGATGAGCAAGAAAGGAAATCAATTGTTGTCATGTCATGTTCGCAGTGGTGGTAATCGAATAGGGAGGTACTACGAAGGTATGGAATCAGGACAGCTATATAAACCACCAACAAAAATGTGAAACAAACTACTACCTGTCAAAGGTTCAGAGACAGTCTGAAATACAATGTTCCAAGCGTGTACACAAAATCAACTGCAATTGGTCTGACAGGCAAAAGTAGTTGAAACCGGAATTAAACAACGGTTGCCAAAACAAATACTGAAAAAGTCAGCCATGGCCGAACATGTACAAGCTACGGAATGTGGCATTCTACGTACGAATTTTATTTTTGAATTGGAATTTATTTAGGACAGGTATCTAAGGATCAGGCCAATACAAGCACGTTGCGGTAGTATCGTATATCAGGAGCTCGGAACAGAGAAGATGAATAAGAAAAATCACTTCCAAATATTGACAGAGTACTCTGCACGGACGCATAAGTCTGGTAAGAACTGTAACTGTGGTCTCGTCACACTTAAAGTTAGCAAACAACAACAGAAAATATTCTCTTTATTTGGATTAGCCCTTACTCCTTCGAGCTTCCGATATATCGTAAATGACCTCACGAAGTATACTATAATAAAAGAATTTGATGCAATGTCAACTATGCAAAGTATGGTCTCATGTTCTGTGTGTCAAAGAAAAGTAGATTTAATTTCGAAAACTGTCTAAAACATGTTATCATTTTTACATATTACAGAACTGAATTTCCTTCCATATTTGAATATGGTTCATCAGTACAGTCCACAGTTTCACTCACTATTCTTCATTATGATAGTCAATATTAGAGGCCCAAATATCAGTAATAATAATCAAAGAAAATTGCTTGATATTTTCAATATTCAATTTCCTCAAGTTAGGCCTAAAAATCTTAAAGTTTTAATTGGCAAATCAGAAGTGATAATGCAAGAGATACTTACAAGGCACACACACATACATTACATTGTAATTAAACTTTCTCCATTACAACGAACAGCTAACTTGTTTTAAAGTTCTAAAAACTACAATGTTTTTAGGGTCACCCTGTATATGCGCTACTCCCTGTTACACCTTAACCAACCTGTATTGGGAAGTCGTATTGATCTGTTTGTATTATTATATCACGTTTCTACGTTGGTTACTAGTTCCGTTACATATGCTAATAAAGGAGTATTGATTAATTTCCCCCATATATTCATTCCTGATTTGTTAGCTTCTGTTTGAGGGGTTTGGCCTTCGAAGAGCTTAGTTAAATTCGATTAAATACTTTTTGCAATGAGTCCAAAGTTGACAAAGACAGTCCTCAACTAAATATAAAACCCGAAAGCTTTTGATTCCTCACGTATGGAGTTTATACCGCCATCAACCGACGACGACGACCATTTTATATCCGAGAGGTATGAACCATGCTTCAGTTTTAGCAAGTTTCTTGTAGTTTGCCAAAAGTTTCTTCAAGAATTTCTTCCGCTTTTAGCAGTGAATTAGGGGGAAAAACAAGTGACTAATCTTCTTCACACAAAAGTCAGGAAACCATCGAGAGTACTCAAAGGCCTTGTTACATAAAATATTTAAACCTGGAGTTAACTTAATCCATGAGCTTATCTAGATGTAGAAGTAACAGATAAGATATTTACAAATAGCAGTAAATGTATATCAATAACTTTCATGCCACCTGGTGTCAGTTAGATCGAAGTAAGAGTGAAATAAAACTAGTATGGTTTTTGTGGTCTATTTAGAAACCGAGAAAAGCATTGAGAACCAACTGAGAATCTGATAATACACCCTATTTTTCCGCAAGAGATTAAAAACGTAGATTTTCCGCATAAAGCGTAACTACATATTATGCCCCCCTTCCCGCAAGAGAATACCCAAGGCCGGAAGTCGATTCGGCCCGTTGAGAGGTTAGGGTTAAGGTCGTACTGTGAATGGTCGCATTGCGGGGTTTTGCGCCATAGTAGTTACGCCCCTGATTCCGCAGCATTACTTGATTCCTAGCTCGGCTGGACTACACCAGGTGGCATGGGAGAGAAGGCGAGAACATGAATTCGGTATCTACATTTATTTTGCTTGACTCATAGACTGCCTAGACTAATCTTTAGGTTTCTTGGTCTAAGAGGTAGCCAATTGCCAATGCGGAATGAAGAACACAGCAAATACGTCACTGTTCTAGCTATATACTGAAGAAGTCTAATGCAAAGATGACTAATGCAAAGTTTATCAGGA
>JAGDQP010020943.1:0-32477 GCA_022664845.1 Lepisma saccharinum | reverse complement strand
TATAATTTGTGATCAGTGCTTTCACGATATTTCCTTTTACTTTGACCATGAGTGTGTAGACTTAAGCAAGGAAATTATTGTACTTCGTATGGTTGACGTATTAACAACTCCCTTGGTTTGTGATCAGATATACCAGAAATTTACTGAATCCCACACTGATTCTACTGATATACTGCATAAATTTCTTACGACTTACAAGAAAATGGTGACAGATTCCGAATGTAGGGACATAATCCGTTTAATCTTATGGGTGAAAGATACATTGCATCCATGGACTTGTACCAACAAAGATCTTCACTCCTTCTAACTTTGAATATACACAAGGACTGGTAGTTGTATAGGAAATAAATTAATTGATTTGTACAAACAAGGAACTTTTTATTTGTGCATAAGTAAGATATATAGAGACTCAAACATTTTCCAAGTGATACAAAAGTGTTGTGACTACATACTATTGAACAGTAATGCTTTTCCAGACAAGTGATACAAACAATGCGGAAATAAAGAACAACTGGTATAAATTATTGTATTTAAAGACAACTAATACGGAATACTGATACATAAAGTGAAATCATAGTAAATAGTTTTCTCGTACAATGAAAAGGATATTATAATAAAAAGTTAACAAGAATTCTAATTTGCGTTCTTATTCCAAACTCCTTTAACAAATTTACCTTACAAAATAATATTTTACATAAGTATTAAATAAAAATTAAAAAAGTATGTCATTTCAAAAAATGGTAAATAAATTCTTGTCATCTTGTTTACAAAAAAATTTTCGTAACAAAAGTATCTGTCTTTTTAAAATATTCATAAGAAAAATGTTTGTAAGAAAAGAGTTTGCAACAAAAAAAATTGTACCAAACTTTTTTTAAGAAAAAAGGTTGTAAGAAAAAAGTTTGCAACAAAAAAGAATTGGAACAAAAAGTTTTATTAAGAAAATAATTTTCAACAAAAAGTTTTTGAAAATTTCATAAGAAAATAGTTTGCAACAAAAAATTTTGAACACAGTTTTCCTAAAAAGAATTGGAACAAAAATTTTCCTAACAAAAAGTTTTAGTAAGATAAATGTTTGTAAGAAAAAAGTTTGCAACAAAAAAAATTTGTAACAAAAAGTTTGTGATAAAAGTTTGTAACAAAAAGTTTTAAAAATGTTCATAAGGAAAAAGTTTGTAAGAAAAATTTCGCAACCAAAAAAATGGAACAAAAAGTTTTCGTAACAAAAAATTGTAACAAACAATTTTTAAGAACAAAATTTTTAACAAAAAGGTTTCGTAAGACAAAAATGTTTTAGTTTTTCTTTTGCAAGGAATTTTTCTTAAGAAAAATATTTAGTTTGCAACTTTGGATCAAAAAGTGTTTTCAGATTTTCCTTTACAAGCGTTTGGTTATCAAGTTACAATTTGTAACTTGTACGAAAATTGTTCACTGCAATATCCATAGGGAAGAGTAGAATAATCTTCCTTGTTTGAGAGATTAAGCTCCCTTCGTTTATTATTGACCATTCGATGTGTTTTGTACTGTCCTTTGGAAACGATTTTGTATCCTGCTTTGCGCAAGATATTGTTAGGACTAAAGATTTGACGACTATCATACTTTTCAGTGACCAAACTGTAATAGTGCTCGTAATTTATTTGCTCTTTCGCTCGATAATTCAAAGTTATACCACGAACTTTGTAAACATACTTCACTTCACAAGTAACAAGATTCTTCGTAGCATAACAATAATTTTTTGTACCCAATCCAACGAAACTTTGCATCTCCCATCCATCTTCTATTTCATTAGTCAATTCTCCGAGGTAATTTCCAGTACGTAGTAATAATGGCTGATCTTTTTCTGCACGTATATAACTGAATCTCTTTCACAATATATAAGACGTTCTATACCTATAGTGTCCAGTAATTCATATAAACGAACTCTAGCCCACGAGGATATGAAAGCTGCTACTGCTACATTGGTAAAAGCGTGAGGTGAATTCTCATTTTCAAAGTTTTTATACGTTACTTGTAATTTGTTTTGTCCTATAGGAATCACATGTTGAACTTCCAAATGAGGCAAACGTAAGATTTCCAAAAAGGTTTTTCGATCACTAACAATGCGAGTTTGTGGAAGGTCACATCTTTGCCCCCATTTTCCAAATAAGGCATTTAAAATATTTTTGAAATATGTCTCAACCCGGCATTATATTGGATCTTATAATGTTGAAGTGAAATACCTTCATGCTGGTCATAATCATGAATATATTGTTGCTTCTCCTCTTCCGTAGTACAATTATCAGGAAATCCACTGGCTTCCTGTTTCATTTTTAGGAAACTATTGACATACGGTTTGAAGAGTCCCTCAGTCATTTCCATTTCCCAGATTTCATATGTTTTAAGAATAACATATCCTTTTTCCAACGCCATATGTAGTTCAGGAGTACAAAATACTCTCTTGATTGCACGTTCTTCTTCATTATGTGAACATTCTCCATTATTCAAGTCCTCCATACATGACCTACACAAATCAAAGACGAGACGTTTATGTGCATTATATGGCAAAATCTGTATAGCAAGATTTTTAGGACCAAGTACTTTGTAGTGAACCAGCCTATGGACACTAGCTGGATCAGGCACGTTTTTGTCTTTATGAAATTTAATTTTTCCCGTTGGCATAGGTTTCTTAGACATTACAAACGGATAAAGGGAGGTTACATCCAGATATGCTAAATACTCATCTTCACCACATTCATATAAGGCGCGAAAGCATTCGGTGCGTCCTCCTTTAAATGCATCTTTAGGGCGTAAAGGATCTTGAGTTTCACAACACTCATTACTTAAGAAACTTTGAATTTCAGGGATGGTTGAACTATCTTGCTCCATTCCATTCCCAGATGGATTTAACTTTAATTTTACAACTATTTTTAAGAAATTCTTCTCTTTCTAGTTTTGCCTTATACCGGTCTTCCAAAGTACGTCCCTCATCATCAACGGGAAGACGCCGAAGTTGGGTGATGCATGTATGTCCGTGCCAGTAGCAGCCGTAGAATTCGTAACTAGTACGAGTTTTCTTGTCATAGCCATCAAATTTAAACCGCTTAAATTGAACTTCACCTCCATTATCTGCTGTTTGCAATGTAACATTATTTTTATACTCTACATATTTTAACCATTGTTTTGCCGTTTTACTTTGTTGGTCGCGATGCTGGAAACCTAAAGGAGGGATGATTGGAATGGTGTTTTCTTTAAGATAGCGTGAACGGAAACATTCCATCGCACACGAAGCGATAGTGCTTGTTTGCAGGAAGCATTGTATCCCTCCCGTTTGTTGTTCAATAAGGGTTATGAATTTAATCAATGCTTGTGTCATAATGAAAACGTCATTCTTGCAATACTCTAAGATTTCTTTCTGGAAATCGAGTCTTGTCACTTTTAACACATTCCTTATGCCACGCAAGAACTGCTTCCCGTTCATCGTCAAATCTCGAGTCAATATCAAAATATTCAATGTCTGGCCAAAGCCCAACATAATCCTGGTGTTGAGGAGTGTTAAATAGGTATGGAAACTCTCCTTTCTTTACACTTTCTTGAAAGCCCATCGTTGCTGGTAATTTGATAATTTAACTTCCATGAACAAATATGTATCACGGAAAATGATATTATTTACAGTTAATTGAATAATCATCTGTCCTTGTCCTATAATGTGAGGTGTCAAATTTTGTTTTTCCATAAGACATTGCACTACTAGTATTGTATCGACACCAGACCCATTGTGTGAGAGTCCTACTACTTTTTGAAACTTAGGACCCTGTTTAACAAATGTATCCATATTATGAAGTACAAAATCTCTCTGACCATTGATATTACCACAAACACTACAAGTATAATTTTGGCAAAGTTTCATTCCCCTTCTTACTTTACCCCTCCCTCTGGCATCCTTGTATAATAGTTTTCGTTCGCGTCCGCCCTCAAATAATATATCTAGCACTCATTGCTTTAATTCGTCTGTTTGCAGCTGAGTCTCGAGGTGCTAAGATCTGCTTTCGTCTGAGAGAATCTTCAGTGTATCTTCGTATTCAAAGCTGGTGGTGTTCTTTCCTGCAGGATTCGACTTTGTGTGTATAAACAGTTCAGCTTGGTTTGTGTCTTGTGTTCTTGTTAAAGGACAACTCATTTCAAGCGATGGAAAATCCGATTAATTGTTTGCTTGCTGCCCAAGAAAATGAAGGCTTTGACGAACCCGATCGTGTACTTTATTTTTGGAATCATTTGTGCTACTAAAAGCTGTTAGGGTCTCGTCCAACAAAACATAATTCCAGCATATTGCTTCACTACTTGCTTTAGCATTATCGGAATGATGAAGAAGCTGTCTTACAAAACTGTGTGACTGCCCAAGACATTATTGATCTTGGAAATTATGGATTTTTCGGAAGTGTAGAAAGTAAGGACTTGGCGTGGATTTATTATTGTGGGATATTCACCGAACCTGATGGAATGATCCCACAAGATGCAGTTGACTTTTTCGACTTGGATACGTGGTCTAACGGTGATGCTTTTATGGAAGTGGATAGTGATGACTCTAGTATGGTTGGCAGTTGTATACGCATGTAGTGGATGGTGATGAAACTAGTATGGATGTGGACAATGACGTTAGCACAGAAGAGGATTCTAGTGATGGTGGTGATGTGCTTAATATTAATGTTCAACATTGGATGGAGGACAATAACATGCCTATGAGATATGGTGCAGGAAAAAATATTGAATTTGAGATCGTTAGTGAATGTGAAAAAAAATATCCCAAATTTGGTTTGCAAGGACGTCAAATTACCATTAAATCCATAGTAAAGGCAATTCCTAACCCGGAGGAATATGTTAACAGTTTGTGTAATTTTGCTATGGAACATTTACTTAAAGATGTCGATCTCGATTCCAAAATAGGATTTACAGTTTTGAGTAGTAATTGTAAAGAAAATAAGCCGATTTACATACCATGGCGATCCCGTGCACATCTTAATGTAGAACATATTTTGCGTAGTATTGAAAATGTTCTTAATTCTAAAGAGGAATTCTTGTTAGGGGATAAAGTAACCGTCAAAGTTGATATTTCCGATGCTATTCGCGGGCAGGGGCGATATGTCAATGATAAATTTTTGCCTTTGGAAAAATATCTCCAAAAACACATTCCGGTTGAATATGATCCTGAATATCTTGCTAGAGCTTTGGTATTGGCGAAACTACGAGTCGATAAAGAGTATGAAAATGCACGCTACATGAAAACACATCCTAAGAAGTGGGCTTCTACTGCAGAAGAATTGTGTTATTTTGCGAAAGTTGATTTATTAAGTAAAATGGTTTAACCATCGAAGATGTAGATAAGTTCCAGAAAGATTATGGTAAGGAATATCAAATTATTGAGTATGTACGTGATCCGGAAAGTCGTAAGTATACGATAGTGTATTCGGGACTGCCAGCGGATAAGAAATTGTTTCTAAGATACGAAGATAATCATTATGATGTCATTGAAACTATTACAGCATTTTTAGGAAGTGATGGTTACTGCTATCATTGTCTCACGCCTTATAAGGAACGTCGGATCCATAAATGTAAATATTTATGTACTCATTGTGAAGAGTACCATGACGATAATGATGCTAGCAAGGATAAGGGCTTGAAATGTTGGTGTTGTTATCGCACGTTTCCCAACCAAACCTGCTATGATCAACAAAAATCTAAAGCCAATGGTAAACCTGTATGTTATTATGTGCAACTTTGTCCGCAGTGTGGAGTAAAAACTGATAGACGCAGCAGGAAAAAAACACGTGTGTGGCGAACATTATTGTAAACTGTGTAACATCCATGTCGATGAAATACATTCCTGTTTTGTCAAACTAAAAAACCGAAACGTGTTGAGAATTTCCTGTACATTATCTTCGAGGTTGAAACAATGCTACTAGACGTAGATAAAAATGGTGAACGTGAACATATGCCGAACTTAATTTGCGCATCTCATCGTTGTCATTAGTATAAAGATATAGACCAAAATTATACTTGTAGTGTTTGTGGTAATGTCAACGGTCAGAGAGATTTTGTACTTCATAATATGGATACATTTGTTAAACAGGGTCCTAAGTTTCAAAAAGTAGTAGGACTCTCACACAATGGGTCTGGTGTCGATACAATACTAGTAGTGCAATGTCTTATGGAAAAACAAAATTTGACACCTCACATTATAGGACAAGGACAGATGATTATTCAATTAACTGTAAATAATATCATTTTCCGTGATACATATTTGTTCATGGAAGTTAAATTATCAAATTACCAGCAACGATGGGCTTTCAAGAAAGTGTAAAGAAAGGAGAGTTTCCATACCTATTTAACACTCCTCAACACCAGGATTATGTTGGGCTTTGGCCAGACATTGAATATTTTGATATTGACTCGAGATTTGACGATGAACGGGAAGCAGTTCTTGCGTGGCATAAGGAATGTGTTAAAAGTGACAAGACTCGATTTCCAGAAAGAAATCTTAGAGTATTGCAAGAATGACGTTTTCATTATGACACAAGCATTGATTAAATTCATAACCCTTATTGAACAACAAACGGGAGGGATACAATGCTTCCTGCAAACAAGCACTATCGCTTCGTGTGCGATGGAATGTTTCCGTTCACGCTATCTTAAAGAAAACACCATTCCAATCATCCCTCCTTTAGGTTTCCAGCATCGCGACCAACAAAGTAAAACGGCAAAACAATGGTTAAAATATGTAGAGTATAAAAATAATGTTACATTGCAAACAGCAGATAATGGAGGTGAAGTTCAATTTAAGCGGTTTAAATTTGATGGCTATGACAAGAAAACTCGTACTAGTTACGAATTCTACGGCTGCTACTGGCACGGACATACATGCATCACCCAACTTCGGCGTCTTCCCGTTGATGATGAGGGACGTACTTTGGAAGACCGGTATAAGGCAAAACTAGAAAGAGAAGAATTTCTTAAAAATAGTTGTAAAATTAAAGTTAAATCCATCTGGGAATGGAATGGAGCAAGATAGTTCAACCATCCCTGAAATTCAAAGTTTCTTAAGTAATGAGTGTTGTGAAACTCAAGATCCTTTACGCCCTAAAGATGCATTTAAAGGAGGACGCACCGAATGCTTTCGCGCCTTATATGAATGTGGTGAAGATGAGTATTTAGCATATCTGGATGTAACCTCCCTTTATCCGTTTGTAATGTCTAAGAAACCTATGCCAACGGGAAAAATTAAATTTCATAAAGACAAAAACGTGCCTGATCCAGCTAGTGTCCATAGGCTGGTTCACTACAAAGTACTTGGTCCTAAAAATCTTGCTATACAGATTTTGCCATATAATGCACATAAACGTCTCGTCTTTGATTTGTGTAGGTCATGTATGGAGGACTTGAATAATGGAGAATGTTCACATAATGAAGAAGAACGTGCAATCAAGAGAGTATTTTGTACTCCTGAACTACATATGGCGTTGGAAAAAGGATATGTTATTCTTAAAACATATGAAATCTGGGAAATGGAAATGACTGAGGGACTCTTCAAACCGTATGTCAATAGTTTCCTAAAAATGAAACAGGAAGCCAGTGGATTTCCTGATAATTGTACTACGGAAGAGGAGAAGCAACAATATATTCATGATTATGACCAGCATGAAGGTATTTCACTTCAACATTATAAGATCCAATATAATGCCGGGTTGAGACATATTTCAAAAATATTTTAAATGCCTTATTTGGAAAATGGGGGCAAAGATGTGACCTTCCACAAACTCGCATTGTTAGTGATCGAAAAACCTTTTTGGAAATCTTACGTTTGCCTCATTTGGAAGTTCAACATGTGATTCCTATAGGACAAAACAAATTACAAGTAACGTATAAAAACTTTGAAAATGAGAATTCACCTCACGCTTTTACCAATGTAGCAGTAGCAGCTTTCATATCCTCGTGGGCTAGAGTTCGTTTATATGAATTACTGGACACTATAGGTATAGAACGTCTTATATATTGTGAAAGAGATTCAGTTATATACGTGCAGAAAAAGATCAGCCATTATTACTACGTACTGGAAATTACCTCGGAGAATTGACTAATGAAATAGAAGATGGATGGGAGATGCAAAGTTTCGTTGGATTGGGTACAAAAAATTATTGTTATGCTACGAAGAATCTTGTTACTTGTGAAGTGAAGTATGTTTACAAAGTTCGTGGTATAACTTTGAATTATCGAGCGAAAGAGCAAATAAATTACGAGCACTATTACAGTTTGGTCACTGAAAAGTATGATAGTCGTCAAATCTTTAGTCCTAACAATATCTTGCGCAAAGCAGGATACAAAATCGTTTCCAAAGGACAGTACAAAACACATCGAATGGTCAATAATAAACGAAGGGAGCTTAATCTCTCAAACAAGGAAGATTATTCTACTCTTCCCTATGGATATTGCAGTGAACAATTTTCGTACAAGTTACAAATTGTAACTTGATAACCAAACGCTTGTAAAGGAAAATCTGAAAACACTTTTTGATCCAAAGTTGCAAACTAAATATTTTTCTTAAGAAAAATTCCTTGCAAAAGAAAAACTAAAACATTTTTGTCTTACGAAACCTTTTTGTTAAAAATTTTGTTCTTAAAAATTGTTTGTTACAATTTTTTGTTACGAAAACTTTTTGTTCCATTTTTTTGGTTGCGAAATTTTTCTTACAAACTTTTTCCTTATGAACATTTTTAAAACTTTTTGTTACAAACTTTTATCACAAACTTTTTGTTACAAATTTTTTTTGTTGCAAACTTTTTTCTTACAAACATTTATCTTACTAAAACTTTTTGTTAGGAAAATTTTTGTTCCAATTCTTTTTAGGAAAACTGTGTTCAAAATTTTTTGTTGCAAACTATTTTCTTATGAAATTTTCAAAAACTTTTTGTTGAAAATTATTTTCTTAATAAAACTTTTTGTTCCAATTCTTTTTTGTTGCAAACTTTTTTCTTACAACCTTTTTTCTTAAAAAAAGTTTGGTACAATTTTTTTTGTTGCAAACTCTTTTCTTACAAACATTTTTCTTATGAATATTTTAAAAAGACAGATACTTTTGTTACGAAAATTTTTTTGTAAACAAGATGACAAGAATTTATTTACCATTTTTTGAAATGACATACTTTTTTAATTTTTATTTAATACTTATGTAAAATATTATTTTGTAAGGTAAATTTGTTAAAGGAGTTTGGAATAAGAACGCAAATTAGAATTCTTGTTAACTTTTTATTATAATATCCTTTTCATTGTACGAGAAAACTATTTACTATGATTTCACTTTATGTATCAGTATTCCGTATTAGTTGTCTTTAAATACAATAATTTATACCAGTTGTTCTTTATTTCCGCATTGTTTGTATCACTTGTCTGGAAAAGCATTACTGTTCAATAGTATGTAGTCACAACACTTTTGTATCACTTGGAAAATGTTTGAGTCTCTATATATCTTACTTATGCACAAATAAAAAGTTCCTTGTTTGTACAAATCAATTAATTTATTTCCTATACAAATACCAGTCCTTGTGTATATTCAAAGTTAGAAGGAGTGAAGATCTTTGTTGGTACAAGTCCATGGATGCAATGTATCTTTCACCCATAAGATTAAACGGATTATGTCCCTACATTCGGAATCTGTCACCATTTTCTTGTAAGTCGTAAGAAATTTATGCAGTATATCAGTAGAATCAGTGTGGGATTCAGTAAATTTCTGGTATATCTGATCACAAACCAAGGGAGTTGTTAATACGTCAACCATACGAAGTACAATAATTTCCTTGCTTAAGTCTACACACTCATGGTCAAAGTAAAAGGAAATATCGTGAAAGCACTGATCACAAATTATATTAAAGCAAGATGTCCATTCTTCAAGACTTGACAGCACACGGTCGACAGCCACCTCGGCATAAGTACACTCGCAGCTAGCCATTGTTTCCTGATTCAGCTGCAGCAGGCTAAGTCACAATCGAATCGTCATGACAATTTATTGACTTCATCAACCAACCAGATTATTTAAATTCAAATGACGTCATTTCCTAGTATGGCTGTTTCCTTAGTTCATGTTACAACTCTACAAAATTGCTATTTTATTCATAGAGCCTACTGGTTATACATGCCAACATGAGACGAGCGTATTACTACTTTTAAAAGTTTTGTAGCCATTAAGTACAGATTTGGATACTTTTTTGCAGCCCGTATCCTGTGAGATATGCAACCTAACAATACTAGTAAGATACTTTGCTTTTGGAAATGTAGTCTAAAATCCGAGCATGTCAGACAATAAGAAAACTAGGTGATATCATTTTATTAAAATAATCCATGGTTGGAAACACTTAAAAGTTTGGTATAAGATGGCAACTCTTATTGTCGTTGTTGAATTACTATACAAATGGTAAAGATTAACTTATTAAAATTATTTTAAGATGGAAACACTGTAAGATGACAACACTGCTTGTTCAGCAATGCCAGCTGGCTGTGATATTCTCTCACAGACTCTTTCCCCACCTGTCTCCTACTCTTCCTGTTTCAAGTACACATATTGTTGCAGGCTGTGAAAGCAAGGCATGGACTTCCGGTGTGCAGTGCTAGTTTCTTAGTGTGTATGTGTGTTTATGTGTGTTTCTGACGGGGTTCTGCAAAAATTGGCATATGCGGGAAATGTTCTTGCATCAGGCGATAACATCCATCAGTCAAGTCCCTTAAACTTAGGAAATATTCTTTCATTATACTACCTAAGATTCTGCCAGGGAAAATATAAAACTAAGTAATTATAATTTCTCATTACCCTTATATTTTTCTTTATCTACTTTACAAAACACTATATACGAAGGCTATACCTAATTTAATTCATTAATATGTTCAATACAAGTCTTTTAGTCCACCTACATGGTCTCAGGAAAGGTAGATTTATCAATCCGTGTCCTATAAAGAGAGTACATTGTAATTCTGAGGTGTCAATCACTTGAATTGAGACAACAAGCAGTCCAATAGACCTCATTTTCTTCTTAACTTACGAGTAAATGTGGTTCCAAACATTCTTTTTTGGCTATAATCATTTCTTTCTAGTTTTCATTTGATTCAAAGTACTTCAAATGCTTTTTATCTTCTTAACCAGTCTTTTCTGCCATAACATACATGCAAAATCGTTATATACTCATAAAAATACAACTGTAATAGTAGATGATATCTAAAATCATGCTCAAGCTAGTTCAAATGTGAGTTTTCTCGCTATATATTGTTCGGTATTATGTAAATCCATGCTTTTCGCCTTCAAATACGCGTTCAACCTAGTATAAACGACAGTTTTCTTGTTACATATTGACTACATATGGTTCTTAGGACTTCTCTTTGTATTGATAAAGCTCATAATATAGGCAATTTTGATTTACCAGAGTTGATTTCCCAATTAATATGCAAAGTGTACAAGTAAGATAATGTCTACACTTCATTCTGAACAGTCCCTCACGCGAGAAAATCGAAACAATGAGTCCTTCGTACCATATTTTTCGTGAAGATATAGTTTGTTTCTCAACTATTTGTGTTGAAATACCTATTTCAATGCTCTATATTAACAAAATTCTATTGCACATGGTCAAATTCGGGCTAATCATCTGCTTTGGTGCCGTCATTTTCATATTCAAGAAGATGTTTTGTAACAACTAACCTCTAATACGGCGTTATTCTCGTATTTTCGGGTTTCAAAAGTACCTCAAAGACTAGTTTTCTGCTTAAAATCATGTTTGAATATCTCTTTCATAGTGCTTACCTATAAATAATAGGACTTCATTCTCTAAGTTTCACATCAATTAGTCCTATTGAAAAACCGATGTACGTATTTTGACTCTGTCTCATTCGATTTTCTAATTTGATTGAAGCTAAGACAAACGGGTTTCAATGTTTTTTTCATACTCCCACAATTGCTGCGTGCGCGATGAAAACTTTTCGGTCATGCTGTCTTAAAGAATATACAATTCCCTCCCTTAGGTTTCCAATATGGTACCAATCAAAGTAAAGTAGCTAAACAGTGGCTACGATATATGGAGTTCAAGCAGAACATTAAGTTACAAACATGTGAAAATGGTAAAGAGGCACAATTCTAAAATTTCAGAGTTGATGGGTATGATAAAAATACTCGTACAGCTTACGAATTTTAAGTAATAGATAATGAAGGGCGCAGCTTAAACAGCCGATATGACGCAAAGTTAGCACGTGAAGAATTAAAAAAACAATTGCAATGTAAAAGTTGTTTCCACTTTGGAATGTGAGTGGAAGAAACAAGTGAAAAGGTCTTCTGAAATTCAGAGTTTCATCCGTGATCATTGTTCTAATGTGGAAAAAACATTACAGCCTCGGGATGCATTTAAAGGCGGACGTGTGGAATGCTTTAAAGCTTTATATGAATGTACAAAGCAAAGGGTATGTGAGTACGTAGATTCTACAAGCTTATATCCCTGGGTAATGCCTAAACAACCACTTCCATTTGGTCGTGTAACAATCCATAAGGGGATAACATGCCTGATCCAAGTCAAGTCCGTGGTCTGTAAGATTTTACCATCTAGCAATCTCGCAATTCCTCTTTAGCCGTATAATGCACATAACAAACTGATGTTTTGTCTGTGTCGAACCTGCATGAATAATTTAAATAAAGAAGTGCAATCATATTATCGAACAACGTACAATCAAAGGCGTATTTTGCACTTCCGAGCCCCATGCCTCATTAAAGAAATATTATGTCATCCTGCATACTTATGAAATTTGGGAAATTTAGATGAAGGAGGGACTGTTCAAATCTTATGTTGATACGTTTCTGAATATTAAACAGGAAGCCTTTGGATTTCTTGATGTCTGTCTAACATACGAAGAAAAACATCAGTATATTTCTGAGTATGGCGAACATGAGGAAATCGAGCTAGACTATGATAACATTCAGAGAAATGAAGGTTTAGGATACATTTCCAAAATATTTTTAAACTCTTTATTCGGGAAGTGTTGGGCAAAAAACTGACTTGCCAAAGACAAAAGTTGTGAATAATATTTTGGGAATTTAATGAGATTGCCTATTCATCTCACTTGGAAATGCAAAATTTTGTTCTTGTGGCTGATGAATTGGTTTGTTTCATCTGGCGTTTTGGAAAACCAAAACACACCAAACAAATTCACAAATGTAGCAGTTGCTGCTTTCATTTCCTCTTGGGCCAGACTTAAATTATACGAAACATTAATGCCGTTGGTATTGACAGACTGCTTTACCGTGATACTGATAGTATTATCTACATTAGTCGTCGAGATTAAACTCCTTTCCTTCCTATTGGTGATTATTTAGGACAGTTAAAAAATAAAATCAAACAAGGCTGGGAAATACGAACTTTTATTTCTCTTGGTCCTAAACATTATGCGTACCTTGAGGTGGAGACAACTACAGGAAAAATTAATGGGGTGAATAAAATTCGTGGAATTACTCTTTCTCAATGAGCACGTAAACGAATAAACTTTGAGCATATGTACAATTTAGTTACAGAAAAACGTGACAGTCAAGTAAATTTTACTCCAACTCATATTTTACGAAAACCTGATTTTCGTATCGTATGTAAACCTCATACTAAACGACATGCTGTTGTGCAGCAGACGAAGCGTCGCCGATTAAATCCTTCTAGCACTGTAGACTACGGGACGTTACCTTATGGTTTTCGTTAAAGGGAAACTTGGAATCTGTTCTAAATTTCCAACAGTACGTTGTCTAGTACTATGTCACAGTGACAAGTATCCTGTACGTTAGATTACCACGTTGTCTACAAAAAATAAATCAAAATATTCTTTCTTTGAGTATGTTTTATCATCATCAATGTCTGCAATCAAAAAAAACAAAACTTGATCAACCCTTTTTTTTGTGCACGTCACCTATCAAATTTGAACGGTTTAATACTTTCTTAATAGATATGATTCCTGCAAGTCCTAACATTAGAACAATGTACATCACAAAACTAATTTCTTATAACAACAAACTATTTTCTATGACTTGTTATAATTGTCCTCACTGTTTTGCACAAGTAAAATTATATCTCCTCGTGTTAGTACCACGAATAATATTCTTTTGTACTCCTTCGTTGTTTTCCACCAAAAAATGAACAAAGTTCTTTACAATTATGTTATCTAAAAAACAATGACTTGTATCCTAAAAGTTAGACTACAACGGAAAATATTTTATACGAGTTGACTTTATGTATCAGCAGACTCCAATATTTTATATGATTTCACTTTTATTTTTGTTGCAATGTACCAAACAAATTTGTACGATGAAACTTTATCTTGCAAAAACAAAAATGTTTCATTATTTTTTATGACTTGTTGAATAATTTGAGTTGTCTGTAATTATAATATTTTTTATGACGTCACTTTCTTGTATCAGTTATATTTAGTACTCACAAAAACAATATATATCAATCTCCTATGTGTAATAATATTTTCGTGTATGCGTTGGAATGTTCTACTCTGTATATATTCTTGATTATGCACAGTAAATAATGTATTGTTCAATCAAGCTGATGCTTTTTTATTTCCATTCCTCACAAACTACATCCAAATGAACCGTGTAAGAAATCTTTTCTCCAAAGAATGACATACAGTTTGTCTACGTATTCTGTACTTGTAATAATTTCTTTATATGTTTTCAAAAAGTTCTGAAGTTTATGTTCGTTGTCTGGGTGTGTCTCTATAAATTTTCCATAGATTTTATTGCATATAGACGCATACGCTAAGGTTTCCACTACGTCCTGTTCCAAGGATTCCACCGACATGTGAATGCAGTCGTGAGTTCCAGAGTCAATGTGAATGTGGTCAAAGCAAGCAAGACCTATTAGCGGAACATTTGCTTTCCATTTTTGAATACTATACATTATGCAAGCAGGTTTGACTTCAAGAGTCGAACATTCACACAGGACCGCCATTAGAAAACTACATCCAAAAATCCTCGTTTAACGTCTTTATGTACTTTATTGACCAATGACAATAAAGAATATAAATTGTCCCTATCAGTCTCACGACACGTGTCTCGTAAAATCAGATACCGCAAGAGCTGCATCAAGATTCACCTCATGTAGTACTTGACGTCATTACTTGTATTTCAATGAGTTCCTTTAAGTACAATAACACATACAACTTGACAAATACAATATTTATTCACTTAATCCGAATACTTGGGAGAAATTGACGTTGTGACTAACCTATATTACAAGCAAATATGTGGTTGCTTCTGATTCTGTGGAAGACATTCACAGTCTTGTATTGTATCTATAACATATAATGTTCTTACTTTCGTAGTAATCAATATTTCAAAAGGCTCTGTACTTCAGTTACTATTATAGGAGTAGTACTCAGTTCGTTGCGCCATAGATGACTAAAAGATACACTACAAAGCTGTTGTAGTCTAGTGGCAAATCCAGTCTTCCATATTATTTTGTGCATTTGTTCAAAACGCAATGCAAAGTATTTTAATTTCATATCATTACTCAACGTGTTCCGACAAATATCAAACAGTCTGCTAAAGTACAAAATAAAAGATTACCTCTAGTGACCATGATGTGTCTCTAATCATCAACATTATCCTTCAACTGCACTTCATGTTTTTCAAAATGTAACATGTTTCATTAACACAAATCGTATTTTTCAAGTGAATTTTTACTTGTACGATTAAAATGGCTAGTTTCCATTTGCAGTTAGCTAATGGCAAAGTCACAACTGCTTTGGATTCTATTCTTAAACTATAGTACTGTGTTCTTATCATCCTCGTTCGTGTTTGAGACTAAGATCTTATGCTACTTTACAATCTAAAAATACAAATGACGCCTCCATATGTTACTTTAAACCTATTTCTGACGTTCCATTCTCTCTAAACTTATTTGCTTCTGTTGTATACATATCACGAAGGAGGGGGTTAAACCATTTGCAAAGAATCTGTCAATCTCATCATTATATTGTTCTCCCTATACGTAAACTTACTTGATCACATATCTATGTCCAGCGCTCCTCTTCTCATTCGAGTATATACGTTATGTATCCATACGGCGAGGGCTAAGCTATATGTAAAGGATCTGTTTGGGACTCAGACCTTATGCTACTTTACAATCTAGGAATACAAATGATACATCCATATGTTACTTTAAACCTAATTCTGACGTTCTATTCTTTCTTATCTTATTCGCGTCTGTTGTATACATATCACGAAAGAGGGGGTCAAACCATCCGCAAAGAACCTACCTTTCTCATCATAATATTGTTCTCCGTATACCTAAACTTGCTTCATCACATATCTATGTTCAGTGCTCCTCCCTCATTCGGGGTATATACGTTATGTATCTATATGTAAAGGATCTGTCTCTTTTCAATTAACTCGACAGAGTACATTTGTTAGCATTTCATCCCGTATTACTACATGTGATTCATCCAAGGAAACAAATATGTAGTTTTCCTTTGACTACAATGCTGCTGGGGGCCCCCACCATTCTATTATCTGGGTCCTTGCCTGCTCTTTTCATAACTTAGTTCACTTTATTGGCTCGGCTCACTCCTCTGTACATTCTTCTTGTGCTACTGTGCCTGAAACCCTGGAAAACCTCGTTAGACTGTAGTGGCCTTGTAGCTAATCAACGTTACGCTACTAATACATGTGAGCTACGTTCGTTTGGTATATTTTAAAAACAAAAACTGACACTCTAAGCTTCATTCGTGGTAGTTTCGACATAAACTCTAATTGCTGAAACGATATCGAGTTTGTTCTGTGTAATTGTCTGTTCTATCATTTATCATCATTGGCTATTCAGGGTCCCTCTGTGTTGACATGACATAAAACTAATGAGATGGAAAACGTATTCGTAATGTATGTTAGGTTGGTCACGACTTTAAGAAAGCCATTTATCTTCCATCTTCAAAGTGTACTTCATTTTCTTCCTTATGTACCTGTTTGACCAAACAAAATAAATTTTAAAAAAGTATCTTTCTTCCATGTATGTCTGTGCGTGTTCTTGCATATTGATATGCATCCGTTGTCTTCTTCGTAATTGCTTCTCCCATAGGGGGTATTTATCTCTCTGTAAACTGCATATCATTTGCATGCAATCCCGACAATAGCTAGTTCCCCTACTCCTGACATCTGATGAAAAAAAAAGAACTACAAAAAGAAATATTAAAAAAGGAAACATTAAAATGCAAAACAATTGCAAACTGATTTTATATTAAACTTTCATTTCTTGTTTCCGTGTTGTTTCCTTTCATTTTTCTCTTTTCTTTCTATATGCTTTTGTTTCTCAGTGTGTATGTTTGTGAAATGATTAAGAATGAAAACAGATGATATTACTTTTGTAATTATTGTGTGACGGCTGTATCTTTGAACACTTATAAAGAATAATCCTTAGCAAACCTGTGTACATAGCATCACACAGTAAGAAGGACAGGTGTTCGATATCCACGTTTATCACGGAAAATCAGTATATTCACAAAATATAAACAAATAAAACTAAAATGTCTCGTATTTACATATTACATTATATGATTTGATTTACAAACAATGTTCCTGGTTTAATTTAACGTAATGCTTTGTTATTTAAGAATAAATACGGTAATAAATTACTCTCATTAGTGTACAGAGCTGTTCAGTGACAAATATTGCACTAATTAATTGACACAACTGTATAGCAATTTTCAATAATAATTGGATCGTAACTGCTTATCAGCTATTAGCGCTGTTTTATTCATTGAACACAGGCAATAGGGTTGGAGATACAGTAATTACAAGTATTTAATGAAAACTTGCAGTAAGATATAGTGTTTTCTGGTGTATTCATTACATATAGGTTGTAATTATAGCATTTTTATAGCAAAAATATGAGGTTATTTTAAAAAACTAAATAATTGTCCAGTATAACCAATGATATAGCAAAACAAAGTATGCGTACTAGTATATAGCTTACAATCAAAAAGGTTAATCATGCTTGTGAAGGAGTATCCTGCAAAGGTATCCAATTTGCAAGGTTTTTATGGCTTTTTGGTCTCTTACACTACTGTTATGCAATCAAGGAGATCCGAACTTGCAACCTCACGCTCGTTAAAAAAAGACCTCTTCGACTTGAGCAACCCACACTGTACAAATTTGAAACACGAAATGGATGAAAGTTACTCCTCTTTATGGAGAAATAAAAGTCGAAAATTACCGTTTTGTTGTATTTACTCTTAAACGTGGATATAGTGTAAGCCTTTTGGTGGAACGATTGGTAAAATTAACTCAATTTTAAAGTTAAACACTTCCTTTGTAATAGCTTAACGTTAACTGAAAATGGGTTGAAACTGGCCAAAGTGATTTGTCTGTGAACGTTCAACTTATTTTACGCTTAAAACTCGGTCATTTTCTAATTGAAGTGTAAGCTAAACATTCAATTTTAAGGTTACGTACTTTTGTGGATGAAGTTTAAGCCTTGGTTGGATATTCTATAATGCAGTAACATGAGTAACGTTACTTGCTTGGCACTGAACGTCCCGCCATTTTGCGTGTTTACATTGTCTTTACACTGTGAACAGCAAAGAGTTTACTGGTGGGCCGAGAAATTAAATTGGGTATAAATCTTTACACTGTAGCAAACGTATCTCTCCTTTTATCACGATACATTCCTCGTAGTAAAATCAAGAACGTGTTAATAATTAACCTCCTTTACAGTACAACCATAGCTCGCTCGTAAAGCCAAAGTCACCAACTGTCTTCGTAGCAATACGAGCCGGAAGGAGTGAGGAGTGAGCGGCAGACAGCGAGCAGACAGTTTCCAGATAAGCAAGTACAGCTGGTTGACCCGTCGCCCCCAGGCAGGCCAACTGAAAGTGGTGTGTTACCTCTAACGGTGGAATTCACAGCCGAAGCTCCTACGGATAAGTGCCCTATACAAGAGGAAGTGGGTGACAGGGCAGTAACCGAGGTGTCTAGTGCGAGTACAAGAGACAGTGTTGCTTCCCAGGCGGTGTGCCGGGGTCCAGTAGTCGCGATCGCCAGTGAGAAGGACAAGGAGCAGGAAGTAATTAGTGAATCGCCATCGTATTCCGACGAAACTTTGGAAGTGATCAAAAATAAAGAGGGGAAACGGTCCCGGAAAAAAATGTCGGTCCATCTATATTGTCCCCAGCCAAACTACGCCATTTGAAGAAGCAAAAGGCTAAAGGTGTCGGTGTGGGTGTGAGTGTAAGTGATCAAGTTGTCGAGAACCAAAAAGCAGCAACGGGCAGAAGTAAAGCCGACGCGGCCCCCAGAGACTGCCACAGTGACGGAAGTCCGTAAGTACAGAGGTTTCGTGGCGAGTTCTTTCTACAGGACAGGTACGTTCTTTTACTATTTCTCTCTAAATTTACGACATAGAAGGCATCATGCTTCTAATGCAGTTCCTAGTGACATTTCTACTGGAATCTTGCTATAGTATGCTAGCGGGCAAACATACGTTATCTGTCGGTACGTTTAACGTTAACCATGCTACTAGTAAGGTAACCGTTCTAGAAATGCAGCGCATATTGCGATTATATTCCCTACAAATCCTAGCCTTGCAAGAAACTAAAGTGAATGCGTTTAATATAGCCAATTATGAAACTATTGATAATTACAATTTTGACACAAAGTTGGGGTTGTCCCTGTTAGTACGAAGTGATTTAATTTATAGGGACTTATTCTTACACGAAAGTGCTAGACTTATCTCCTTAAAAGTACAGCAACTAGGCATTATTGCCGTGTACGCTAAAAGTGGGTCGCACCACGCCGTGGAACGAGACAACTTTTTTATAATGTGCTAGCTGCCGAATTGCACAAAACCCATAATTATCCTACTTTGGTATTAGCAGATCTAAATGCTACTCGGAAACCAGGAGATAGTAGCTCTGGCCACAATATGAGTCCAGCCCTACAATCCATTTTCGCGGAATATAATTTAATGGACATATGGGAAACCTTACATCCAGGGTTGGTAGGCCATAGTTATTTTTATCCGAAGGGTAGTTCGCGCATAGATGTTATCTATGCGTCGCCACATTTTCGAAACAAGTTAAACCAGATCAGGACTGAAAGGCTAATGTTCTCAGACCACTTACTGATTCATGCATCCTTGCAAGGGGCTGGCACCACTCACTTGGCCAGTACCTATTATTGGAAGTGTAACGAATCGATTCTAGAAAATCCGGAATATATCTTATTGGTCAATAACGTCTGGCGATATAATCTGTCCTTGTCTCAATATCGCACTGCGCTGCCGCGGTGGTGAACAAATCTAAAAAAAAACTATACGTTTCGAAACCAAAGCATTTTGCCAACAGTTGCAGCACGATCACAATCAACAAATCCAATATTATTATGAACGATTGGCTCATCTGAACGTGTTATTCCAACGAGACAGCCAGTGGATACCCCAATTGAAACAAGTGCAAAGCTTATTAAGGCAGGCACACACCCGACGTCTCCACGGCTTGTGCACAAGATCTAAACTTAAGACATTGGGAGTGTGTGAGGAGCCGGTTTATCCGCATTTGATTAGTGAGAGAAAACGGGCCAAATCTAAAATTGTTAATACTAATCACCACGGGCTGACAGCCGAAGGGCAAGACATTTACACGGCTATCAGACAGGACTACAATGAGCGTTTTCAAGTACGTGAGGTGCAGCCATCAGACTTTATGTCATCCGTTCCACAATGGGCTCAGTTATCCCAAGAAGTCAAGAAAAGGATGGGGGCACCTTTTTCTGAGCACGAACTATTCTAGGCATTACAATCTCTTAAAAAGGGGTCTTCCTCGGGGGAGGATGGCCTCGGTACGAGATGGTACCTTACATTTCACAATTTATTGCTTCCAATCTTAACGAGATTATTCACGGAATTTGTGCAGGGGTGGCCGGTGGACCCCCTTTTCTCGACGGCTATAGCGATCCTCATCCCCAAAAAACGGGAGTTAACTCAAAAGTGTTGGATTATATCTTTACTTAATACAGACTACAAAATCTTGGATAAAACACTGATGCGTAGAGTGCAACCCAACTTGCCGGACTTATTAGATGAGAGCTAAGGGGGAGTGGCCTATACTCGCCCGATCCAGACCATGATGGCGGACCTGCGCGAATTGATCCAGGTGTACAGATTTCAAGGCTTCGCCATCCTCTCGACCGATTCTCAAAATGCTTTCTCAGCACTCAACATTTACCGTTGGGTCTCATAGCGTCGAAAGAGAGATTTGTTACACAACGTCGAAACTCAAATAGTCTCATAAGGTCGAAAATTTTCGACGGTATGAGACGGCATCACAAAATTTTCGACGTTGTGTTACAAATTTTTCTTTCGACGTTATGAGATTCGATGCTATGAGACCCAGCCGTCTCATAGCGTCGAAAGAGAGATTTGTTACACAACGTCGAAAATCAAATAGTCTCATAACGTCGAAAAGTTACACAACGTCGGAAAAACCTTGCGGTAGTTTGTATATGAAAAAACAGAAGAATGAAAACAACTAATAACTTCATTCTCAGCGTTGCCAGTTGGTGGGTAATTACCCCCACTTTCGGGTATTCTATGAGCTGAGGCTATTTTGGAGGGTAATGTGAAGATCGGGTATTTTTGGGTCAATTAGGAAAAAAATAAAAAGATTATTTCTTAATGTCTCACTCGCTTAATGCTTCACCCAGTAAATACAATCCACGGCTGGATGATATTTCATATCACAAATTTCTATGTATGAATATAGGGTAGCGTTAAAAGTATTCTTTTTGAAAGCAAGAGAAGGACAACTCGGGGCTCTTTTCGACCCATAAAACGACAAAGCGCCGCCAAGTGAGTTCGGGAGAGAGCGAGAGCAACTGAGTTCTAAACCCTTAAGAAACGAGGACACAAGATGTTTCAACAGGATTTTCCCTTTCATTTTGAGTCCGAAAAGGGGGATGCGATAACTAAACCAGGCGTAAATACTAAATACAAACATATTTTTAAATAATAAAAATCTGTCCAGTAGATATGGCTTGGTGACTTGACAAATCTTTTATGAAAGTACTTTAATGAAGTAAAACAACATTTTTGACCAGGCTGATTATATGGTAATATCACGAAAATAAAATAAAGTGTAACAGTTTCGGAAGTATACCACTTCCTTCTTCATACTCCACTATATAATATAAGCAATTATTTATACTTCCGAAACTGTTACGTGGTTAATTTCCTTTTTGTTATTAAAGTATAATCAGCCATGTCTGAAAGCTGTGTTTTTCCTTATTGAATAAGGTTTGAAGATGTATCCAGAAGTTGTTTCGGGGGAGTTAGTCCGAGTTCTGTCTGGGTGTGAAATATACATAAAATTCAAATAATTTTGCCAAAAGAAGAAACAAATTTCACAAAAAAATAATTTTGCGAAGAGACGTGCGCCCTCTACATACGTACAATAGTGTATTGTTATAATAATTAATTTAATTATATAGATTACTTCGCCCTGCTCGTTTCTCTGTGCATGCGCAAAGTGGCTCTCTGCTCCGACAAACAAATTACATGGGAAAATAAGAAGAAAAGAAATTGGTGCGTGTGTGAAGTAGTCGTCTGCTCTAATAAACAAATTACGGGGCTTTTTACTGTGATTCACAAGTGTTCGACATTTCAGAATTTATATATGTATTGTGTACTGTGTAAACATTTAAATAAATTTACTGCCTTCTTTTATACCTGTTAAAAGTACTGAATTGCATTGCGATTACATTCTGCTGGTAGAAAGAAAAGAAGAAAAGCGGTTGGTTATCTTTGTCGTGAAATAGCAAGTTCGTACAACTTAGTAGATTGTAGAACAAAGCCGCATTTTGAAGTTATTGGTGTAATGTGTTTCTTTATTCGTGATATATTCCTTGATGGGCATATTTTGGGAGGGGCATGGAGGTATTCAGAATGACTTTAAATGGTTCATTCGAAAAGTTACCTTGTAAAGTAATTGCCCCCAGGGTCTCTCCTAAATCCGCCCATACACTGTAAAAATGCCTTATTTGTTATTTGTTATTTATATGGCAAACAGTAGCGCATTTTAAAATTTAGTGGTACAATGTGTCCCTTTATTCGTGCTACCAGTTACTTATTGTTGTATTTTTTTATTTATGACCTTTAAGCATCTAAGGCTCAGACCGGGATAGGGGAGATGAAATGGTTCGGGAAGGTGTAGGTCAGGGACTATGTTGAAAGTGTCATCCCGATATTTGCCATTGCGACTCAGGAAAAATCCTGGAAAAATGTTAGTCAGGTCTTCGGCCGCTAGGATCGAACCCACGATCTCCCGAATGCTAAGCCACCGCTCTACCACTAAGCTACGGCGGCTCGGTTTATATATCCTTGTGTAACATACAAGGACATCCGATGGATCTCGAGCGGAGGCTCGGCGGCTCGACACATAGACTGGTGACAGGACTTGTGCGATACGCGCCAGTGGAGAGTCAAATTCCAGCCTGATGGACACTATCCAGCGTATGTAACGCTGAAAATCGTGCAGAGGAATAAGCGTGACAACCACAGGTAAGCTTAGATAAAATGAGTGCGCGAAAAAGGCGCAACAAGGTTGTACGATCAGTACCCCAAGTGGGATGACTTAAAACACGCAATAAATTCAGAGCTCTCGTACAGGAAATTTTAATTTGGCGAAGGTGACTAGGCCAATTTAACTTGGTATCAAATAATAAACCGAGGTATCGTACCTCCTCGACGAACTGGAGTTGTCTGTGTCCAAGAAAGACATCGGGGTCAACGAAACAAGTTCGTTTACGGCAGAAGTGGACACAGACTGTCTTCGTTGGTGAAAAACGAAAACCAGTCTGGTGTGATCAATCAACAAGACGGTTAAGCGTCAACTGGATCTGCCGGGCTGCGAGGTTGATATTCGCAGATTGACAGACAATCGTCAAGTCATCGACATATAAAAGACCTTGTACAGGAGTTCGAATACAAGCCATAACACTATTCACTGCAATAGCGAACAGTGTTACGATCAGCACACTCCCTTGAGGTACACCATTCTCCTGTAAATAACGCTCTGAGAAACGATCACCAACACGGACACGAAAATAGCGATCGCGAATAAAATTTTGTTATAAAATGGGCCATGTGCCCTTATGCCCCAATCATGAAGCTTGCGTAGTATCCCATATCTCCAGGTGGTATCATAGGCCTTCTCTAAATCGAAGAACACAGTAAGAACGTGTTCATTCCGGAGAAATGCATTCTGAACAATAGACTCTAACCTGACAAGATGGTCGACAGTTGATCGATATTTGCGAAGCCCACACTGATCATTTGAAAGCAAGTTGTTATGCTCCAAGTACCACATTAGGCGTCGGTTTTTCATTCTCTCAAATAGCTTGCATACCCAGCTAGTGAGAGCAATGGGCCGGTAACTGGTGGGGTTTAGTTTATCTTTGTCAGGTTTCAGAATGGGAATGACAATAGCTTTTCGCCTACTAGGAGGGAAGCTATCAGTCCTACAGATCTGATTATACAGGTTTAGCAAAAAGACCTTTCCTTGGGAGGGAAGGTGTCGCAGCATTTCATAATGAATATCATCCAGTCCATGGGATGTGTTTCTAACATCCCGCAAGGCAGTTTCAAGTTCCCGCTCCGTGAAAGAGACATTATAGCATTCAAAATTATTCGAGGGGAAGCTCAGAGGCTAATTCGAGCTCATCGTTCCACCAGGGAACAGAACGCCGACATGGCGTTCGGCCAGACTGTGGGATGGAACATCTGGCAGCTCGCAAAATTTCACGGTTCAAGTACTCAACCGAATCATTCAGGGGCAAATCTCCTTGATCAACTAGTTGGACACGACTTGCATATTTAGTCCAGTCAGCACGCTTCAGATGCCAGTGCGGTAATTTGCGTGGTGCTTGATAAAGGTTTAAAAAGTCTACAATAACTGGGAAGTGGTCACTACCATATAGATCGTCATGTACTCGCCATGCCAGCATGGGTGCAACAACTGCACTGCAGAGAGACAGATCTATCGCTGAGTATGTGCCACTTGCCAAACTAAAATGCGTGTTAGCACCAGTATTTAATAATACTAAGTTTGAAGCGTCAATAAACGATTCAACTATTCTACCGAGGACATCTGTACGAACACTACCCCAAATAACATTATATGAATTAAAATCACCAACTAAAATTAAAGGTTGGGGTAACTGCTGCAAGAGATTCTGAAGGTCAAGGAGCGTAAAGTCTTGTTCCCTTGTGGTATATAAATTCAGGATGGTGACATGCTGCTCAAGGTGGACGCGAGCAGCAACCGCCTGTAGGTTCGTAGCAATGTGGACAGGTATTGAATACAACGTATCAACAACACCAATTGCAATACCACCACATGCGCGACCATTCGTGGGAAAATCTGTGCGATAGAGTGTATAGTCCTTCAATATCACAGATTCAGTTGTTTTAAACTTGGTATCCTGAAAGCAAACGACAACATGGGAAAGATCTGATAACAAGACTTGCAGTTCTTCATAGAGGGAATGAAATCCGTTAAGATTCCATTTAAGCATAGCCATTGGGATGAAGACTAATAAAAATATTACCTTTTAAGGCGAGGTTTATTAAATTTCCCTCCCTTTCCGACTACAGTATACTCCGAGTCCATCAGATCATCCTCAATCATATCTGATTTGAGGGATGAACTCGGCGCAGTAAGGACAGTTGGAGAATTTTGATGTGCTAGTTGAGCAGCAAGCACAGTAGTGAGACGTTTGATGCTCGTCGCTAGTGGTGACATTCGACCAGATCGTGAGATTTTACTGGCACGAACAGTAGATACAGCCCGTTGTGTCCTAGAAGACTCCCTAAGGGCGATTTGGTGCTCAGTATGCCTCGGCGTAACTTGAGAAGGCGAGGCTTGGTGATTTTTAGGAGATTTGTTACCTTGAGGTCTCTCAGTTTGAGTGGATACATCAACTGTCTGGGTGCCAACCGAGACAGTTTTAACCGGTAATCGTGCTGCTACTGTGGAAAACGCACCGGATGGAACGGTGCGTTGAGACTCTTTTACGCGACGTTTTGCATCACCAGCAGATATTTTTTCGAGGACCATCAACTCCCGAATTCTTTTTTCTTCCTTAAATACCGGACAGTCACGCGACCAGGCCGTGTGATCACCCTTGCAGTTAACACACTGAGGCTTCAGTGACGTGCAAGGATCCGCACCATGGCTGCTGGTACCGCATATTGCACAGACAGCAGAGGTCGCCTTACACGACGTGCTGGTGTGTCCATAGTGCTGACATTTAAAGCAGCGGAGCGGACTCGGTATATACGGACGGACAGGTAAGCAATAAAAAGCTGCCTTCACGTCCTTGGGGAGCTGTTGAGTGGCAAACGTCAAAATTAGCGACCCCGTCGGTTGGAGTTCTCCACTCTTTCGTGTTTTAATACGACGAACGCTAACTACTCCTTGGCTGGTAAGTTCGTTCTTAATCTCTTCTTCAGGAACATCTTGCAAGTCCCAACAAGATATTACGCCCTGAGTAAAGTTCAGTTGACGGTGTGGTTCAACTTGAACTTTGAATGGTCCTAGGGTTTTCATTTTTAGAAGATTAATTGACTGTTTATTATTGACTGTCTCCACGAGCAAGGTGCCGTTGCGAAGCTTTTTAACATGCTTAAACTCCCCTGCAACATAATTCAGTTGTTTTTCTATAATGAAAGGGGATAACGCCTTCAAACCACCTGGATTTTCTGTTTCGTTCTTTACCTTAATTACAAGATATCGTGTGATAGTCGGTACGATTCTTGTCTGTTCCTCTACTTCGATTTTCTCTTCTTTGTCACTGGTAGATTCATTAGCTGTATGCGCCTTCTTGCTTGCATCAGTGACTTTATCTTCATTCTGTCTCTTCTGTCTCTTCCTCTCTTTCTCCGAAGTCGACTTATTAGTATGTGGTGGAGCCATGATGAATGAAAGCCGTAAATGCCCACACTTCTCCGTCTTCGTTCTGAGGAGCCAACGAAGCTGCCGGGTACTACCCTCATCACCCTTGTCAGCAAGCTGGAAATCGAGGCGAAGTCCAATGACTTAGCGTCGAAATCACTTGTACTCCCGACTGATGGATACTTGGGACACCCACTCCTCCCCGTGTTGGCGAGACCAAAGGTCCGAAGAGCTCCCCAATCACGCACTTCCCAGTCTCAACGAGCTAGACCATCCAAGAATCTGCTGTTAAGAACTAGGCGCTAGCCAATGGTTCCGCCTCCTTTCCTCGGGTCCCAGGGGCCAGTGTCAATGAAAGTATATCCTGTCACATCCTTGAGCATTGCGTGGAGGTGCAAGTCGCAGCACAAGAGGAGATGAAATAATGAGTCATCAATGGATGAAAAATGGGGTGAATGTAAATGAAATCCTCTCTGCTGGTCCTCCTTTCAGGCAGCGTAGATGTTTAGCTGCGAGGGCTGATTGGAGCCAGCAAAAGCCAGCTGGACGATGGGGTCGCCAATTCCCTACGCCGAACCGAATTGAGCTGGGCGGCGTGAGACGCGGGGGAGAAGGCGTAGCCCCCTGTTAGCGGCGTGAATACGCCAACGGGCTGTTTACACACAAGTGCTGTTAACTTTTTATTCCACATTGTTTCTATGTAGGCTTTTCTTAGACGGGAGCCAGGTCAAGTGATTCGTAAAAAAACAACCACCCACTTTGCCAGAACTTATAACATGCTTCTGGGCTGGTGAGTTTATTTAGGAACTTCGTTGAAATATTATTACTGAAGATGTTCAATAATTGTATTGGAAATAAAGTCGTAATTTATCTTCATGATAGGAAAATTACTCACATCTAAAAACATTTTTCTGCAGAATTTTTTTCAGACGTCCGCTATAGAGAGGTTTTTACTTTGAAAGACAACATTATCAAGCTGTCAGTGTTTTTCTTTTCATATAGTACACTATCGACAGAGTTTACTGCCATAATATTCAATGATCTAACAGCGAATATAAAACTCAGTTATCGGACGTTTCACTGCAATCACAACAGTAACAATAATAATAATAATAATAATAATAATAATACTTCCTATAAGTGTGATTTTGAACTTCCACGGCGCAAAGAAACTGCATAAGCTATTATTGTTTCTTTTATTTTTCTTTGATTTTTTATTTTGGATATTAGTGGCTACTAATTTGTCTATAAGTCATTGAATAAAAAATACTGCGCACTTTGGTTTAAACAACTTACAGGACGAAGTTGGCTATTTCCAAAGATGAACTTAGTAATTCGTGGCTTCTGTCCTTAGTTGGCCAGATGGAGTAGAGGAAAAGTGCTGTATTTGCAAATAGTAAAGCAAAACAACGTATGTTCAAATCCTGTTCAAGCCAAGTTATTTACAAAACGGTCGTGAAGAAACTAATCATAACTTCTCATACAAATGGAGAATCCTTCAGACCGTGGAATCAAATACTTGAGTCACTATAGAGAGGTACACGATTTATGAGTGTTGGTTGGAAAAGTCCAAATCCAGTCTCAAGGGGTTACCAGGACGGTTAAAATATGTCATTGACCTGAAGTATCATCTTTTCATGATATTATTCTTGGAAATAAACACTATATTATTTGTTAAACACGTTTTGGATAGAAGCACCTGTAGAGTATCGCTATCGTGCTAGATTTCTAATTTGAAAACCTGGGTTCGATTCCCCACCAGCCAGTTTCTTTTTCGCATACACTAAAGCATTCAAGCAGAGGTTCATCTCCGTTGTGGAGAACTAACGAAGCATCATGAGAATCCGAGCAAACAGTGTGTGTGTTGTTTCGCATAATGATATAATACTTTTAATGTTTTTCATTGTTCTTTCTCTCTCTCTCTCTCTCTCTCTCTTCCTTGATGTATTGTTATCGAGTCTTCGCTGCTTCTTTCTCTTCTCCTTCTCCCTCTCTTTATTCATGTTTATTTCTTCTCTTACTTTACACACACTCTCTCTGTGCGTGTTCCACAACTAAATCCGGGCCACTTTTGATGACCAGGTGATAGGGTCTGACCCAAACATAAGTGACCCGGCCTGGATAATCTATTTAACTGGTAATTTCGGTGTCGTATTTTTCGTGTTCTCGGGGTAACATCTCCGATCCTTGTCAACCCTTAAACAAACACTGTTCAATTGCAATGAAATAATTAAAATCTCTTCATCCTACGTTATCAGATCTACATCGATTCAAAGCGTCAGAATGCGTTCGAATCTTGAACAAGATGACATAGTCCAGAACCTGACCTGCATCCTCCGACAACAAGTGACCGTTTGAGCTCTGCAATGTTCATTTCATCTGTGCGAATTATTATACACACTAGTTCATTAGTGTTGTAATTATTAAAACATTACACAATAGGTGGAATCTAGAGTGGCATGTTCGGAACAAATACATTTTAAGATATGAGTAGAAAATGGCCACTTTTTTCACTATTTCAAGAGAATAATTTTTTATATATTAATGTGGCAAAAAAATTGTTTCCATCCTATAATTTAATTTATCAACTTTCAATTCAATATGTTCCTTTTGTCACGTTTGAAATGTGCAACACGTAATGTCTGCTATGCCTATAGGCACATGCGAATATTGCTTTTGAACATTTGTAACTTTTCATTTTTATACAGTTTGGAATTCTAATCTTGGCTAATTCTGATAGATATTAAGCAGAAAAATTATCATCCATTCATTTTCTTTGTATGCTCAATTTGCATTAGTAGTCTGTAGTGGAAAGTAGATGGCCTACGGTATCTACTGGGTTTGTTACAATCAGTGACTCGGCCAGACCCCGACCTCTGTGGGGGGTGTCAGCCCCAAATCCTCGAGACTACACCCAACTTTAACATTTCTTTAGGTCAAAATTTGATAGAAACATTGTAAAGCTAGCTACATTCTAACAATTTTGACTTTTCATCCCCATATTGAAAATCCTGGTGGAATCTCTGATTAAAATGTATTCCAAACCGGTACGTTCAAAGAGTCCCAACGAATTTGCAAGCGAACAACGCGCATACAAAAAAAATGTGTGTTGCACTTTTGACATTATTCTAGATATGTCTCAAAACTCTGTTCCACTGGAAATCATTAGTATTTAATCTGACCATCAACTTTGGTCGCAATTTTGAAAGTGTCTAAATGAATTTTCAATCACCCTTTATATATTCAAATAGCCCTGAAAAAATATAAAATTCAAAAGTCTTTTCTATCTTGCTGTTAGATTTATGAGCACTGCACTTTATAATGTTAGGTTCTTTTATACTACGTTTAAATTCCATATTTTTATCTGTTCTTCTTCTTCAATCAACCCCCTCTTCTTCTTCTTCTTCTTCTCTCCCCCTCTCTATCTCTCTCTTTTTCTTTCATTTATCTGCCTCTGCCTAAAGACATGCACCGGTTTCATTTTCTTACTGTGTGCGTTAAAATTTCTCCCACCATCAACTTACGTAGAATGTTTCCTCTCGCTTTTATTTTTTCATTTGATACATTCTATTACATGTCTATTTTGAAAAAAAGAAAATTTGCTCATGATGCTTGCTGATTTTAGTATGGGCGAGACGAGGAAAGGAGAAAGAGGGGGACTCTTTACCAAACACGATTATGGAATAAGAAGGTGTCATTTGGGTTGCCTAGCTGCACGGCGTTCGCTTTCGCAATTTTTTGATGCGAAGTGTACCATCCCGGTATATGCCAGGCGTGGCTGAGGAAAACCTATGTCAGGACAGTCAGCCGCTTGTACCGAACCGAGGACCTCCTGAATACAAAATCAACGTTCTACCAAGTAAGAAACTGCGCTCGTAAGAAAGCATACTCTTTTCGATAATTATCTCATGCACGCACATACAATATCATAGGCACGCACACACAAAATAACGTAAATAACAACATAATTTAAGAAATTATAAAGGATAAACAAAGTGAATCTTGCCCTATTTTTAGGAACTGATAAAAACAGACCTTTTTTCTTGTCCTTCCTTCATAACGTTAGTGTTCTATGGAATTCATTAAGAAAGAAGTAATTACCTTGCAACCATCGGTTTTAAAGTTGTTTTTTGTTTCTCCATGTTCGGTAAGGATCTTTCTATTGGACAATTTGAATTACACTTTTCAGTACACTTCAACTAGTGGCCCACCTAAAATAAAAATAGTGTTAGGTTTCCTGCTTTTGTGTTTGAAATGCGACTTGCTTAAGTTCTTTTTATTATTTGCTACATACTACAAGAAATCGTGAATATCTTTCCAGAACCCAGGACATGTGATAATGTTTTCTGTTAATGGAAAGAAAATTCCAACAATTGCTCGCTCACTCACACACTCTCAGAATCACACAACGCCCACTCTACGTCAGTTGGGTGGCCTATCTTCTAGGCTTACAGAAAAATCGTGTTTTTATAAAGTCATATAAAGATTATATTGGCCATGATAGTACAGCAATAACAAAGCGTTTCGTCATTTGAAATCAACCAAAAACTTAAATGGAAAACTGGCCAGATTAGCTATTTTTTTTTCGAAAATTATAAAGTTGACGTGAGTCATGTACCTACAGGCTCGGTATCCGATGCTCTTAGTAGAAATTCTCTCCCTAGTAGAGAGACTACACAAAGCTGGCAGGCAGTTTTTTAGCGTAATTAGAAGGTGTAGGTGGTATCTGAACCACTGGTAGGCCTTTTTGGACCTTTATGAATGACATATATAAAATTCGTGAAAATGGGATAATATTTACGATGTGAAAAATCAATTGAAAATTTACATATTTTTTTCCACCATTTCTCCCGTTGTCCAGTAGCTAAGGTCGAAGCTGAGACAATGGTAGGTTTTTTTTCGACCTTTATGTATGACATATATAAAATTCGTGAAAATGGGATAATATTTACGATGTGAAAAATCAGTTGAAAATTTACATATATTTTTTTTTGGTACCAGACTTTTTGCCATTTTTCGCGTTGTTTATTTTATTTTCGCATTGTTTAATGACAACCATTTTCTATGCATATGTAATTTTTATTTAGACTGAATTTGTTTCTCCTTATGAATGAGATAATGAAATGAATCAGACACTTGCTCATTATTTTAAAATCTTTGATTCGAGAATAGAATTTAGCTTTATAATGACCACAACACATGTGGTTTGATTGGATTGATTACTTTTTAATGAACAAAGTTTCTTTTAAACGCGAATTTGAAGATTTCGAATGGCGTAAATAGATTGTTTCTATTGTAACCCTTTTATATTTTTTATCTGTTATATAGAACATTCGTTTACGAAAATTTTCAAAATGAAAGTACAATGTGATCTCATTACAACGTAATGTTCAATACTTTACTGCAATGCAGTTTTATGCTGAACGCAATGTGCAACATTGCTCGTTTTTAAACAAGTTTCGAATTCTTTGAATTCTCATTATTTTAAATAAGAAAATTCTTGA